>JAPZAG010000578.1:0-62174 GCA_027475135.1 Bactrocera correcta
ACACGAAGGTTGGTAGAAAAGAACATGCAATGTTAAGTAGAAGTTGGCGGGATCGACCCATTTTGATTGGTTGGTACATGATTGTTTCATTAGGGCGGGTAGTTTTAGTCACGCGTTTATTTAATTTCGATAATTTCAATAAATGCAAATAAAAAATACACTAAAAAAGCAAGTAATGATTTTTTTATATACATGTCTGAATATTTAACGGAACATAACAGTTAAAGTCATATTGGTATTTGACTGCGTTATTATACTAAACGATTTGGGTAGTTAAAGTTGTAGTTAACGAAATGTAGTTTACTTTAGACATTAAATAATTATTTTAAATACTGAACTAAAAAAAATGTAAAAAATCAACTTTAGCTGACATTACAACTAATTGTTTTCACTTTTAAGATATAGAACAAACGGTAATAACAATAAAACAAAGCTACCAAAGACAACTAACCTTAAACTAACTAAAAACACAACACTATCTTACAAAGAATTTCAACGCTAAGCGTAACTCGATTTAAAAATACTTAAACTAATTAACAATATATATACTTTTTAATTTATGTTAACACTACTTTTGAACAAAAAATGTTAATTGGCACTGTAACTACTAAAATAGAGTAGAAATTATTTTGATAAAAACAGAAAATATTTTTTTAATAATTTAAACAAAATGCTTCAGTTGCGCCTGAGAAATAAATACTGAAGTTCAAAATATTCTAAAATTATTTTAAATTACCCAAGAAACGGTTTCCAAATGAAAAGAAGTAAACAGAAAACGAGCGTAGATAAAGAAGAGAAAAAATGTGGAGATTATAACGACGTGAGGTGAGTAAAACGAGTATAAAAAAAATTACACATTTGGATTAGACGCAAAATTCGAAAATTAATTTTGAGAAAAATAACTGGAAGAGATGTGTAACAATAATTGAAGAAAGACGAGAAATTTCGAAGAAATAGGGTGTGTGTACCAAAAATGGTAGAAAAACGAGAAATTTCGAAGGAAGGGAGGGGAGAAAAAAAGTTAAAAAACGATCTTATTAAAGTATCGACCGAAGAGTACGAATAACATGAAAGGACAATATATTACAAAAAAAAAAAAAAAAAAAAAACAAAACAATTACAAAAAATTTTGTCCAAACCGCGCGGAATAAAGAAAAAAGAAATTCAAGCTGACTCGTTCAATATACAAAAATGGCTGTTGAGACACTTATGTGACTATCATAAATAATATCAACTGTATTAGAACTAGGTAAGTATAAATAAATAAAAAAAAATATTTTTAATATAAAAAATAAACTTTGAAGAACTTAAGCGCCGAGTACCTATAAAAAGCTAAGTGATAGTGCAAAAGAGCTTTACATTAAAGTTTGTACAACTTTTATGGCATATTAATGAAAATTTCAGCAATTTTAAGAAAAAGTTTCTCAAATGCAGAAAATAATTTAATTTTCATATATTTTTTAAAAGCTACTTTTAGAATTTTTTGCCACAATGGAAGCTTTTTGGGAACATGGACAAACGTTTGGCTTCTTTGATTGTAAATAAAATGAAATTGTACAAGTCGAACAAAATAGGTTGTCCTTAAAAAAGCTCTAAAAGCTTGCTGGCTTTTGTAATGGAAAATAAATCCAGAAAATTTAAAAACAAAAAAAGATTATCAAGAAAAATACGCTTTCAAAGCTTAAAAAAGTGATAATTAAAAAAAGCTCTAAAAGCTTGCTGGCTTTTGTAATGGAAAATAAATCCAGATCATTTAAGAACAAAAAAAAAGATTATCAAGAATCGAGCTTAAAGCTTTTTAGAGGAAAAATACTAAAAAAAAATTTCAAAAAAAAAGCTCCCCAAAAGCTTTTTTTTTAAATTTGACGCTTTTTTAAAAGCTTTGTAGATCATCAACATAACAGAAAAATTAATGATTTATTTTTTTTCTTTGAATGAAAGCTTTTTATTTTGCTTATAATATCAAAAGGCTTTGTTACTAGCAATACAAGAGGGAAGAAGAGCTTTTAAGTATTCATTTTATGCAAGTTTTGTAGTTGGTCAAAGACCTAGGCAAATTTTAAATATCACTTCTTACTTTTTGACTTTAAAAAATCAAAAAGCTTTTTAAAAGCTTACGTGGGTTTTAACGGTCGAAATCTATTTTTTTTTTTTTTCATATAATAAATTTATTTATTTATTATAACTTTAGAGCATATCAAAGCCGAATATATGAATAAGAAATGTTTAAAAATTCAACCCTCAGCAGTTGGTCTCCTTGACTTTTATTGCGTTTGTCTTAAAATATCATAGTATTTAAAAAAAAAACTTTTGAAACTTCAAAAAATTACGTAGCTCCCTAAAACTATGTGGCGCTGCTCGAGTTTCTACTCAGAAAAACAATGCAGCAACCATTGAAAGCTTTTTTAAGCCCCCAATCTAAATGGAGTATATTCAAGCTTTAAGCTTCAAAGCTTTACACAGCTTTCATTAGTAACCCCGCTTTTCAGTTTTTTATTTTATTAATTTTTGTTTTTGTGTTCCTGGTATGCTTTACACAATTTCTTCGTATAGAGCTTTTTAATTTTTTTGATTCCTCCTTAACTTAGCTTATACTAATCGAACTCATATAGTATGCAATAGAAACCAATAAAAGCAGCATAGCGCACATAAAACTTATTTTAAACACAAAAATTAATTATACAGAAAAATAAATAAAACACTTAATTCTCATAAAATACATAATATTAATACAGCAAAAGAGAAAGCAGGAAAAAAAACGAAATTTAGCATACAGAAAATTAAAAAAAAAAAAACATAATGTAAACTTACAAGTTGCTTAGATATCATCAGTACAGTCTTAAGAGAAAATTTACGGGAACAAATATTGAAGAGATCTTCTAAGGACAGTCCCAATAACTCTAATACCATGGCATTATAACGGCCACCACATGTGCCCAGATAATACACACGCGGTATACCCTCTGGACAATTATCTATTTTGTATGTATTCAAAGGGTGTCACACAACACACGTCAATGGTGGGTGCATATTTCAAAATATTGATGTTTTTTTATGGTTGTTGGTGTGTTTGTGCAGGTGATAAATAAAGTAGGATCCATGATAACAAGCGGTTGTAGCATATCCGGTGGCACAGCATCACAGCACAGCAGGATTCATCGATTGGACGATTATTTGGCACGCGACGAGCAGAGGTTGGTTGTCATTACAATTTTTTTGGCGGAATTGTGTGCGTTGATGGATTTATATTTGTGAATATATATATATATATTTGGTATTTTTAGCAATAGATGAAAAGCACGCGCGCAGCAACAGCAACAACAATTAAATGCAATATACAACAAATGTAAAAAAATTAAAAAAAAAATTTATACAAATTATTTTCGATTTCAAAATATGTTTGTATGTGTATTTACTACAGCCATTAAGTGTGTAGATTTATTACAAGAATTTGTTTTTTGAGATATGTATAATGAGACTTGTGAAAATATTAATTCTAATGTTTCTTTATTTGCTTTTTTTGGCAGCTCATTTTCTAGTGCGGTTTGTCCGTGGGGAATTTCTAATTTTTCACTTACGCACCGACCTTCGAAATATGTTCGAGAAAATCTATTTTTTTTCCTTACTTAATTATAATAGATATTGAAGCCTTCGGTTCTTCATAACAAATGTGCCTTTGCCCCACAATGCGGGGACCTTCGAAGGTAATGACGGTGCAAAACTTTGAATTTCATAACAAGCAAAATTACGACAAGATTTTATTTTATATGCGAATGTGGTAAAGGTGGGATTTTCACTAAGTTAAAAAGCGTATGAAATAGAAACAACCAAATAAGTAGCTGAAAATATTGATTAATAGTTCAATAAGATTATTATTTTTATCAAAAAAGGGATGACTAAACTAAATAACTTATTAAACCTTTGGAAAGCTTCTGAAAACAACAAAGAAAAACAAAAAAGAAAAAAATGCACGAAAGCTTTTATTCAAGAACTGCCTTGTGGAAGCTTTTGAAAACAACCAATTTTGGAAACAATGGTTTCTAACTTAACGTATCAAAAAAAGAAACGAAAGCTTTTATTTAAAAAACTGCCTTGTGAAAGCTTAATATTTTTGAGTAAATATCGTATTATTCCCCTAAGCTGTACTAGCTGTACAAGCTGTAAAAAAAGCTCTCCTTTTTTCCTATGAAAATAACTAACAAAACATATTTCACTTCATTTCAGAAGCTCTCACTGAGCTTTAGATTTGGGAAAAGCTTTCTTTCTTTCGTATGAAAATAACTGACAAAATATATTTCTCTTCATTTCAGAAGCTCGCACTAAGCGTTAGATTTGGATGTGTGTTTACAAAAAATCCAGCTTTGTGCGAAAGCTCTAGAAAACTTGATTTTTGTAAGTTTTCTAAAAGCGCGTTAAACAAAGACTATCAAGAATCAAGCTTAAAGCTTTTTAGGGAAAAATACTAAAAAAAATTTTTCAAAAAATGTTCCCCAAAAGCTTTTTTCTTAAATTTGATACTTTTTTAAAAGCTTTGTAGATCATCAACATCACAGAAAAATTAATAGATTTACTTTTTCCTTTGGATGAAAGCTTTTTATTTTCTTTATAATATCAAAAGGTTTTGTTACTAGCAATACAAGAGGGAAGAAGAGCTTTTAAGTATTGATTATATGCAAGTTTTGTAGTTGATTAAAGACCTAGGCAAATTTTAAATATCACTTCATACTTTTTGACTTCAAAAACTTGATTTTTGTAAGTTTTCTGAAAGCGCGTTAAACAAAGTACATATAGCTATATGCTGTATACTAATATTTTATAAAAATTTTAAAGCTTTTTCAACTTTTTTACGCCAATTAATTTGAAGAGTTAGTTTTGTATTAAAGAGCTTTCACTTTTCCATTTTTTTTTTAAATTTACATACTTCAAATTTAAACAAAAAAATAATATAATATTATGAAGCTTTTTAAATTTTTTACAAAGACTTTAAGACTTAGATTTTATAACTAAAATCTTATAAATGATCTTGCACTCATACTTTTAACTAGTGTATCAGCAAAAGTTAGTCTAAAGTTTTTGCTTTCACACCTACTCATTCGAAAAGCTTTGCCTAAAGAGCTTTCACTTTTCCATGTTTTTTAATTAGAAACCATAAAATAATTTAAAAGCAACTTTGTGGCACTTTAGCAGTATACTTTTACTTCTAATTTTAACAAAAAATTAATATAAAATTCTGAAGCTTTTCAAACTTTTTTTTTTTAATTTTAGATTTTTTAATAAACATTTTATAAAAAAGCGTAACTCCAAAGCTTTTGCTTTCAGACTAAGTAATTCGAAAAGCTTTTTTTTAAAGAGCAAAAGAGCTTTCACTTTTCCATTTTTAAATTAAAATCTGTAAAATAAAAAATAATTTAAATCAACTTTCTGGCTAATCTAAAGCTTTTGCTTTCAGACTTAATAATTCGAAAAGCTTTCACATTTTTAACGGCATATATAATATAACAACTAAAGTCTTTGCTATCGCATTATTTATATCTCACAAGCTTTCATGTTTTGTATCGTAAATTAACTATTATTTAACAAAAATAAGTTTTTGTCGCCTTCAAGAAATATACAGAAAAAAAAAATAAAAAAATTAATAAAACAAATATTTGGTTGTTTCTATTTCAAAAAATTAGTATAATTTATGTTAGAAATTTCGATTGTTTTTTTTTCACTTTTAATTTCTAGGCAGCAACTTAAATGAAGTAATATGCAGAGTTGGAGTTTTTAGTTGAAGGGAAAGGATTCAGTAGTTAACGGTTAAATATTGTAATAATTTTTAATAGCTTTAAGTAATTGAAAGCGATTACATACCATGTGATCCTAATAGTTTATAAAACCTATACTCTAAATGTAGTTGTGGAGCCTTTGACTTCATAGGCTCCATTTTTATTGCTACGTGTTCATTGTTGTACAGATTTTTGCCTGAAATTAAAGGAAAATATATTTAAAAACATTTAATTATTATATGCACATACAATAAAATGCTTTACATGACTACATATAAATGACAGAAATATGCATTTTCAATAAGGTACTCAATAAAAATTATAACTCAATTCTTTCGCAGTATTGGACAGTTAAAACAGCAGGCATTCCCCGAAAGAACACTTTAAATTACAGTTGTTGTAGATGGCAGTTCATGCTGACATACATATATATTTTTTAAGATAACCTATATACAATATATACTTCTGTTATGCTTCACAGTCACCTTCTTGCACATAACCAAACAGACGTACAAATACACTGGGCAGTTGCAGATTGCCATTCCACTTCCATCATGCACTCATCGGCATTGAGCAGGCAACGAATAGATATGACAAAAAAAATATACACAAAAATGCAAATTAATTTTTTGGCGCACAGATATATGCCATATTCGTAATAACAATCACAAAAATTGCGAATAAAAACCATTCCATTTCTCCAAATTCGTTTGCGTGCACAGGTTATCCTACCTGCTGCATCAGCGCCGCTTGAACTGGCGCTGCCATTGCCACTGCCACCGCTGCCGCTGCCACCAAAAAAGCACATCCGTCGTCCTATTGACGCAGAAATGCAAAGTAAAAAAATAAAATATTCATTTCTCTCGCATAATATTGTATATTTTTTATTTCTTTTTATTTGTGGGCGTGAAAACTCAGCGAGTAGACTTAACATACATACACACGTTCTGTTAATGGATGGATGATTAAAGTTGAGTTGGATATTCCGTTAACTCAATGAAAGCGTTGATGGAAAAAGGAAATAGGTCAACCATACCGGCTGTTGCAGTTATTTCCACTAAAAATCGAGCGACCAAATAAACCAATTGCGAAAACTGGGTAACATTTTGGTAAAAGAAAAGTGCCAATGCTTGCAGCCGAGGGAAAGAACCTACTATCGACAATTTTTGTTAGTAGTTCACTCTCTTAGGGGACGCTGGGAATACATTATAAAAGACATGCCACAGAAAAAGTGCACCCTAAAGTTTAGAAATTAGGTAATTACTCAAACTACAGGGTGATTCAGGCGCTGTTGAAAAGTTTCACGAAGAACCGAAAAAACAAGGTTATGTTGAAAGTTTTTTCTTTTATTGAGCTGTGGTGCACTCCGAATTTCCTCTGCGGGGAAACCGTTTTGTGTCAATAGAAAACATTAAACGTGAATCGCCACAACTGTTTCGAGAAGTGGAAAAAATGTTCACACAAGTATACTGGGGCCAAAGGAGATTACTTTGAATGGAATGACATAGATTTTGAAGAATAAATTAAAAATTCTAAAATTATGAACAAAGTCTTATACTGTCTTTGGGTCATAGTACGAGTAGTATTTTATCCATACAACGTTCTCATATTCGTAAAACAAGTTTGCACAAATACAAACACACATTGATTAATGCTGATTAGTTACGTAAATAACTGTGAATAGTAAACAAAACAAAATCTGTAAACACAATAAATACGCTGAGCCTGCAAAACTATATCTCTGTAGCCGATAAATTGCGATGCAAGAAAAAATTAAATACAATAAAAAAAAATTGTGCAGCTTTTTGCGCAAATAAATTAAACGAAACCTGCAAATAAATTAATAAATGCAAAGCAAACAAATATTGTTATCACTTGGCAAAAAATAAAATAGAAAAAATATTGCTGCAAATAAACTTATTGATGAATGAATGGACATTATCACGCATACAAGTGTTGTTGCTGGCAAAGGGAAGAGAGGGGAGGGCAATGCAAAAATATAGTATATGAATATTTATGTGCAAATTTAATGGACGCGCATGCATTTGCATTTACTACCAATATGTAGGCATAAAAAATCAATTGAAAATGCAATTGTGTCAATGACTAAAGTCAACAACATATGTATGTAAATACAACGTTGCTGTTAACTAACACTCGCATGCTTGTTATTGTGCTGTGGGAAGCTGACGCTGTTACGCCTGTAGCTGTACAAAAAATTACAAACTGAGACTGTTAGCGACTGCTGTTAAATATTTGCAGTTATACTCAATTTTAATTTGACGGACATTCTTTTATTGACATTCAATTTAGCATTGACAAGTGAGAGGTGAGGCAAAAATGACATTGTACGCAATTGAATTGCAGGTAAACAGAAAAATAAATAATTGATATAAAGTTTTTAATAGAAGCTGTGCATATTGAAATATGAAAATTTACTCAGCTGCTCACTGAAAGGGAAACGCAGTGGAAATTTTAAAAGCACTCACTAAAGGTTTCTCAGTAAGTCAGCTGGTTGAACAAAGAAATAAGGAGCGTCTTCGATACGCCATTTGTGTGCTCGCTATGAAAGCAAAAGCAAAAGCAACGACAGTGAGTTGAATTCGGTGCTATATTAAAGATATAAACGCTTTTTTTAATGCTTCAAGGGACATTTGTGGGCAAAAAAGTTTGAAAAAGTGGGCGGCATCACGCCTTCTAATAGGTTTAATGTACATACATATCTCTTAAACCTTTAAAGTTACATTTAGATCCAATATTATAAGACCGAAAAGATCCAATGCCATAAAACCGAAAATTGATGAAATCGGATGATAACCCCGCCCACTCCTCACACAACGGTATTGTTAACTTCTAAAAGCGCGACAAATCAGTAATAATGTAAGCCAGTGACATTCAATTGACGAAGTAAAATTTTGACAATGGGCGTGGCACGCAGTTGAAATCACATATCTCGAGAACCGTCCGACGGATTTAAACCAAATATGACATTCTTATTCTACTACATTCTTATGTTATGTGAGTGATATCCAACTACAATCACGCCCACTTTCCATATAACACAATTTGAAATTTTTTCTGATATTTGTGCTTTCCTGAGCATTTAGAGTATATGTACATATATTATAATTGTATATCGAAACTAGCAGCCCGTCCCGGCATCGCACGGGGTAGACAATTATTATTATTTATTTTTGGAAATTTGGATATAAAACACTTTTTTTTCACAAATATTTTTATTTATATTAAAAAAATCCCACAGTTATCTTTGTATGTATGTAAGTCTATTTATGATCAATTTCTTTGATGGTTTAAGTGGCGGGCACTTTTGAAAAATTAAAAAATAAAAATACTAATTATGAAAAATTAAAAAATAAAAATAATAATAATCAAAAAATTAAAATAACAGTAATAAATAATGAATTTAGTCGTTTTACATAAAAGTAAATAATAAATTATTAAATAAATATATTAAATAATAATAATAATAATATTCTTTAAAAATAAAAAAAAATAAAAAAAAAAAATAAAAATAAAATAAAAATACTAATTATGAAAAATTAAAAAATAAAAATAATAATAATCAAAAAATTAAAATAACAGTAACAAATAATGAATTCAGTCGTTTTACATATATTTTTGCCACTGCACGTGCTCAATTCTGCTAAATAGCAGCGACAACGTCGAATTCCTTAATTTGATTCTATCGGCTCTGTTAGCCGCCAAATCGAACATCATACAGAATTCAATTTGCACCTTCTCTATACTTTACATTCTCTGGCCCGGCGCGCTTTTCAGAATGCATCGCAAACAACGGCCACGGCGCTATGGCGGTTTTGTTCACTTTTTGAATTTGTTAATTCGTAATATCTTTTGAATGGAAAGTCCAATTTAAAAACTTTTTTATAGGTAGTTAAATGGTGTTGACCATAAAATAATTTATTTGGATAAGGATTAATATAAACACATAAATAGCATGGTTTGAATTTGGTTAGCATTTTCATTAATGTTTAAAATGAAAAAAGTTGTTGTAGTGACATAACTACAATAGTTGGACATATGCTACCGCAGAGTTTTTTGTAGAGATTATGATTTTCTTCAATATTGCTGTACATTATTTTGTACTATCGCTAATTGTTTCGGCAGCGCATTCGACGAAATACATTTTAAGACTCATTTTTCTACTCCTTCGGTTAAATTGTTCAAATTTTACCAAGGATCCCTAATTTTTTTTTTTTTCGAAATGAAATGTAGCCTCTGTCAAATTGGAAGAATGTAGCATTCTATTAGTGAAAGAATTTTTTAAATCGGCCCAGTACTTTTTGAGCCTATTCATTACAAACATACAAACATACAAAAATAGGTACAAATCTTTCCTCTTTATAATATTAGTATAGATATAGATGAAATGTAGCCTATGTCAAATTGGAAGAATGTAGCATTCTATTGGTGAAAGAATTTTTTAAATCGGCCCAGTACTTTTTGAGCCTATTCATTACAAACATACAAAAATAGGTACAAATCTTTCCTCTTTATAATATTAGTATAGATTACTTTATTTGACAAATTATCTTTCCAAATTTTGGCATAGATTATTTTCTAAGGCAACTCTACAATATCCGAAAACTAAAAGTTCAGATCGGATATAGGTCGGGCCATACAAACTACTCTATTAAAACACAAATATGGAATTTATCTAAAGATAATGTTTTATTTGTTTTTTGCGGGTAATTCTAGCCAATAACGACGCAGGCGTGAAAGCAGAACGGGAAACAAAACGCAAAGAGAAATAAAAGAACGCATAAAAATGCATGCATGTCGGCTGACTTTGAAAAATTGTAACTTTATAGCATAGATCATAAAAAAATGGTGTATGCTTATTAGAGTGGTTCTTAAATGTAAAAAGCAAATACTACACAAATAAATACTAGCATAGTCAAAGTATAGTCATATATTGTACATAAATATCTCGTCACCTTAGGAAAGTTAACATTTTTTACTATCCATAGAGAAGTCAGAGCTATGTGACATGGACTAACTGTTTATAATTTAGATGTGCTAAGTGCCACCCTAATAATAAATAATTAAACGAGAAGAAACAGAATTGAGATAGCATATTGTTAGTATAGCTGTGAAGACTGCAACACTTAGTTGCAACATGAGAACCGACAGACTGGCGGATAATCATTTAAATGGTGTACAACTCTAAACACATGTTTTCAAACAAAAATAACAAAAAAAACAATAGTAAAATTTGTTAATACACAATTAGACTTGCATCAAATTCGAGTTTGGTTCAGAACTAAAATACTTTTCAAATTTCTAAAAAAAAAAAAATCTCACAGCGTTATCAACTGAAAAAGAGGGCGAAACGCCTGAGCTCTGGTGTAAGTACAGTCAAAAGAAGATTGAAAAATTTTGGGAAAAAAGGCTGAATATAAACTTTCAAAGAGATCTTAAATTGAAAGCAAAATACAGCTTGTGCAAGAACTGATTCCAAAAGAAGATCTAACTTTCGAGCCAAATTTTCTTTAGCGATGATACCCATTTCTGGCTCAATGGGTAGGAACAAGCAAAATAGCCGCAAAAAGCGGCCAGAAGAGATTCAAGAGCTGCCATTTCATCGAAAAAAAAAATGGTTTGGTGGCCGGTGAAATTATCGGTCCATATTTTTTCAAATACTATGTCTTATATATATAGTCTTAACTTTATGCACATAATCTCGCTTCGATTCAGGCCTTGGAGCAAAGCATTACGTGTGTCATTCACCAGTTACTAGTATTGGACTCAACGGATGAACCATCCGAAACGTAGGCGCAGCCGAAATTTGAAAGAGATTATTTTCAAAAAATAAATGCCAAAAAATGTTCTTTCGAATGATAATAAATATTCCGCATTAACTTTGAAGTTTTGTGTTTTTTTTTTTTTTTTTTTTTTTTTGTTTTTTAAGTAGGAAACCTCGAAATGGTAAATTATCTACTTATTTATAATTCAAAGATTTGGTGCATAAACATATGATATTATGACATTCATTAGTTGCATTTTCAGATTTGAATATATGGCTGAGGCATACGCGCCAAATAGCACGTTGTCTCCCTCTCCATTAGTATTCCAATGTGAATTTTTTTTATTATTTTATTTCTCTTTCACTCAAATTTCACTATTTATTTGTTTTTATTATTATATTATGTCTCTGTTTTGATTGCTTTTAGCACGCGCTTACGTGACGTCATTACTATCAATGCTGATTTCATTAATGCACATACTCACAAATTAATTATGGCAAGTTTTATATGAGTTCATCAACAAATTGAATTTACACTTGCGTTCATTTAGTGAACGCCAACGCTTTCAGTAGAACTAACATTGTGAAATATACAGTGGCGAGCAAAACCGTTCGGAAGATGGCTATAAGAAAACAATGCAATGAAGCTGGTTCCCCGAATATAAAGGGACGCCCACAATTGGTAACAAACGCTGATGCTAAGGAAATAGTGAGACGACTCACTAAAGCGGTTAATAGAATACCGAAGGAGACTGTCAGCGAATGGACCGCTCGGAGAACTCTTCAAAAAATTGGTTTCGGCCGCTGTTGAACAGAAGAAACGTGCTCTGTCTAATAAAAATATTATTACATAAAAACTTGTCTGTGTAAAACTGGAAAAAGGCTAGCTGGTCGCATGAAATGAAAATCAAAAGCTTTCTTCCAATCGGATAGCAAACAATACTACTGTCGTCGCCCACATGAAAATCTTGAAAGACATCATGTGCGGCAGACTGTAAAATAGGATGCAGGGTGCAGGTGCTTATGGTATGGCGGTGTTTCACTTGGTGGAACATTGGTCCTTTGCTCAAGATCACTGGAATTATGAAAAAGGAAAAGTATTTTAATAGTTTTCAGTTAAATTTATTAGACTTTATGGGCAACCGTACGTATCCAGGGTAAGAGATCGTTTTTCTGCAGTATAACGATCCGAAACACACTGCCAAAATTAGCACTCGTTGGCTTTAATGTTTACGATTTCAACTCATTCATAATCACCATAAAGTCCCGAACTTATTACTAAAGACCAATGACTTCAAATCACCCAACAAGAAGTAGCCGTTGACGTCGGGCAATGGAATCGATGGCATGTGTTCGAAAGTAAACAACTACATCTCCGACCTTTCTCGTTTTCTCACTGCACGGAACCTCACACTTTCTCCCATTAAATCCAGAGCGATCATTTTTACGAACTGTACGAAGGAGTATAGACATGAACTTAATATTGCAGTGGATGTCGTCAAAACTCCGACTGTCAATAATCCTAAGATTTTAGGTGTAACTTTTGATAGTCTATGCTCCTTTCCTCCCCATACGACCGCGATAATAACCAAGGTACAGAGCCGCAACAAAATCCTCAAGTCGCTAGCCAGCAGCACATGGGGAAAAGACAAAGAAACGTTGTTGGCAACATACAAAGCAATCGGCCGGCGAGTCCTCAATTATGCAGCACAAATATGGGCGCCTGGATGTAGTGGTTCGCAGATAAGGAAACTCCAGACTTGTCAGAATACTGCACTCCGGACCACGATGGGATGCCTCTTAATGTCTCCCATCGAACACCTACATAGTGAGACGCTTATGTTCCCAGTTAAGGAGCATAATGAATTCCTCCAGAAGCAGTTCATGCTGGAATGTTTTCGTAGAAATCACCCTTGCAGCCACCTGCTTGGAGCGGAACCACCTCCTAGGAACATCAAGAGGTCTTTCCTTGACTACATCGACGACATCGTAACAGTAAGTCAATCGGTCTTCGGACGCAACTGACTTTCGACAGGAACTGACCGCCATTCACAATGGAGCTACCAACACCTTCACCGACTCCCTTCCCGTGAATGACGTTATTGGACTCAAACCACCACCCATCGCAGACGAAGAGCTCGAGTTGTCGCGAGAAACGCGAGTGACCCTGGCGCAACTTCATTCTGTATATTGTAGCAGGTTAAACTCCCACTTATCTAGAGCAGACCCCGACATATCCAATGTATGACCTGCATGCAACGAGTCTCCGCATGACACTGACCACCTCTTTGCATGCCCTGCCAACCCTACTCATCTAATAACCTTCTCTCTTTGGTCCGACCCCGTCGAAACAGCACGTTTCCTAGACCTCCCGTTAGATGACTTCGACGACAACACAGATGACCCTTACCATCCTAAGGGGATTGAGAAACCGTTGAAACAACCACAACCGACTACACCACGGAAGCTTACACCAGAAAAAAATTTAAAAATCATGGAAATTTATTTTCAAACCCTGCGCTCCTGCGGAGTTCTCTCTCCTTTGATTATATTAGAAAAGACAAGCGAGTTGGTGTGACTCAAATATATCCGCAACAGTCCAATATTCACTACTTAATAAAAAAGGGTAGTTTAAGAACAATTTTTGGAGTTCCGGTAATGAAAACGCCCCTTGTAATCATGAAACATTTTGGGTGATATACCAAAATTTGCACATAGTTATAAGCATAAGGCGTAACAAATCGTTATCTATGTTCAGCAACCTGGAGATATTTATAGAGTAAAACGAGACTACAACGGAGCAATATATTTCACAATTATTATGCAGAAAACGGTAGATCGATTACCGAGTTGTTAAAATATGTTCTTGAAACCATGCATTTCAAGTTTAATCGCGTAAGGATTCAATTTCACCAACACTACTAAAACAATTATCGATTTCGTTAGTACAACTTAGACGAATCCTAAGTTATGCTCTCATTCTCGGTGCTGAAGCAAATTAAAATTTACGTCATTAATTAAAATCGCCAACAAGATGTTCTTGAAGTTCTAATAAAGCGAGTACATAAACCGATTATGGACCGCATTAAAAACGCTTTCATACTTCCAACGCGCCACAACAATAACAACGGCACATAACTGCTTTGTTGGATAAGAGAGAATATCTGAAGTATTTTAAGCTCACTTTCGACAATTCATTGGAATTGGCGGAAACTTTTTTGTTGACGAAGATTACATGCAAAAGAACACGAGCAACTAGCAAAAGTGCTAAAAAAAAAGAGAGAAAAAGAGTGAAAATGAGGTTAGAAGGGAGAGGTGAAGAGCGCTGAGCGCAGGTACCTTGGGAATAGAAAACTCAACGACTGCCGCTGAATGAAGACAAATGATGAAAGGTAAAACCACAATAAATTCAAAGCCGGAAAATCTCTTTTAATTAAGCATAAGAATGGAAGCAAAGCGAAATTACTAAAGATTATGGAAAAAGTAATAAGCATGTGTGGGTTTTAAATGAATGAGGTAGAAAGATTGTAAATATATGTATATGTATGTATATATATACAGAATAATCTATACTTAGAATGCTGGTGCAAAGATATTAAAGCAACTGTGAGCTGCATAGCAACGGAATTACTGCTTCCAAAATCAGAAATAAAATTAGAAATCTACAAATTTGTATATACATAGATACCATACATATACAAATATATGTATATCTAACCAATACCAAGGCGAATACCATAATTGTTTACGACAAATCATTTAATCTAATAAAACACAATTACGTAATTGTGATAACAGAATGATTAAGCGACACAAAAAGAAAAAACTGAAGAACAATAAAAATAAATTTAAAAAAAAACTCCAGTTTGAGTCAGCGGCAAAGTGTTCAAAGAAAAAAGTAATAATTTCATCGAAAAAATATTTGCACACAAATTTTTCATTCAATTAGGCGGTAATCCTCACTTAAAAAGTTTAAAAAATGTACCGTTATAGAATAACTGATGAGTTAGAACGCTGCTACCTTGCAACCCTATATCTTATTTCTTTCATAAATCATATGAGAATTGGTAGCATCCTCGCAGAACTTCAATACTTTCAGTAAAAGATATAATCAAGCATTTATGCATTGGCAAAGCTCCTTAAGGAAAGATATTAGGTTGTCAAAAAAGTCTTGAATTGGTCGAAAGAGACCGGCATAGTAGTCATCAAACCATTATAAACCATTTGAAGAAGCTTGGAGTCACTAAGAAGCTCGATGGCACACGAATTGATTCAATAAAAATCCCGTAAGACTTTTTTGACAACCCATTATTATGCGATCCTCTCATCAAGATACAGCGAGAATTATGGTTATTTTAGGCGATTTCACTTTAAGAAAACGGAGAGATTTGCAAATATACTCGTACAATTATATATTGGTCATAAGATTCATATATAGATAAGTTGTCCTTAGAAGATGATCTTAACATCTCTTACGGCTAGACTCAACTCATTTTGGTTAGGGTAACCGGCGTCGAGTAGAGGATACGAAAAGGATGCTTGACAACGGAGCTGAGGACCCTTCATTTATCAAAGGCATCATTACTGATGACGAGACGAGGGTTTATGAATATGACGTCGAAACAGTACAACAATCTAGCTAATGGTGTACACGTTTCATTGATATCTTTAGAGTGCCTGCTATGTCAAATAACTTCACATTAGAGTCATCCAAAATTATTTTGTGAACTTTTTTTAATGCTTTCGTCGGTAAATTTAAGATGTCTCCTGCCTGCATGGCCCTCGGTGATCACTTTGGCTCGTTCAAACTTAGCAAACCACTTTTCAACGTTGGTTTCCCTGGTGCAGAGTGCAAATAATGTTGATAAATCCAAACCTCGTTTTTAACAGCATTTATTCCCCAAAAATAAATTATTTAAATGAACACGAAATTCCTTTTTATCAATTTTTTCACTATAACATAAGTTGCTTCATTCAAAATGATATAATTCACAAACTATTGATCCGACAGAGTCAAACTAAGTTAGGACTAACTAAAAAGACGACTCCCTATCGTGCGACTTCTTCAATCGGCTGGTGGAGAAAATAATTCGAGGTGCAGAACTTAATTTCGTCTATTTAGAAACCAGTACAAACACCACCAACAATATCAGCCTGGAAATCCAACGCAGAATAATTCTTGCCAGCAGGTGCTACTTCGGACTGAGTGGGCAATTTGAGAAGCAAAGTCCTCTCACGACAAACAAAAACCAAACAGTATAAGTCACTCATTATTCCCGTCCTGCTATATGGCAGAACCACCAACTGATGAGTCGACGTTACGAGTTTTCGAGAGAAAGGTTCTTCAAATGATTTATGATCCTTTGCCCTTTGGGCCCAGGGTGAATATCGCATTCGATGGAACGATGAGCTGTATTAGATATACGACGACATTGACATAGTTCAGCGACAGCGACTATGCTGGCTAAGTCATGTTGTCCGAATGGACGAAAACACTTCAGCTCTGAAAATATTCGACGCAAACCAACCGGCGGAAGCAGAGGAAGAGGAAGGCCTCCACTCCGTTAGAAGGACCAGGTGGAGAAGGACTTGGCTTGGCTTGGAATATTGATTTGGCGCCACCTTGCGAAAAGAATAAACGACTGGCGCTCTGTTGTTAACTCGGTTATAATCGCGAAGCGGTGTCTACTCTTTACTGGCGTAGAAGAAGAAAAAGTATATGGATTTAATTATAGTAGTGCCATCTATGTGACAGGCTGCGGACTTTTAATTGACCTGCTAAACCCCCCGCTTGCAGTATGATATCTATTATATAGAGATCAAGAATAATAAGTTGTCGTTTTAGGAGTTACGTGGGTTTACGGGTTTAAAAAAATCTAATTTTTTTATGGTCTTATTAAAATTCTACAACACCTCCAGCACATTGTACTAAAATTTCAAGTTGATCTGAATAATAGTTTCGAAATACAGCCTTGAGAATTTGTGCGCTCGAGGCAAGATAGGCTAAGTCGCCGTTTTTTAAAAGCGTTTTTCTCGAAACGGTTTTTAAAACGGTTTGCAAGCTTACTCGAGAACTACTCAAACAATCCTCATGAAGTTTGACACAGGTTTTTGGGATACAATTCTTAAAGACTCAGACGAAGAATTTTTTTCGGTTTTTGAAAAAAAAAATTGTAAAATTTACACTGAAATTTTAAATTTTTTTGTAAAAATGTCCGCCAACATTCCAACTTTTAGTTTTTTTCCTTCGTCCAAGTTCTATGTTAAGGCTTTAACTAAAACACGTATTTTTCGCTTAATATGAGCCTGTAAGGAGTTATTCTGTCAACGCGAGCGCATCTTTTTTCCGAGCGGTCGCCGGAAATGCCGTCGCAATGGCCGAATTTAAAATATTTTTTTCCCAAAAACTACAGAATTTTTTTGTTATATAGCGTATGTTTGTAACAGTAAAAAATTCTAAAAAAAAAAGTATTTCATTTTTTTTTTTTAAATTGTTGAAAGAAGACTGTTTTATAGCCGAGAAAACCTCTTAAAAAATTTTTCTTATTATCAACATTTTCATATTATTATTTTCCTTATTCCCACTCAATATTATTTTTTTAATTTCATTACTTTTTTATACTTTTTATTCACTTTGCTCAAGCGATCGTATGTTATCTACAAGTTTCCAATCAGGCCAAACTCAACACAGTAATTGAGAGTGGTAAATCAGTAAATGCGGAAAACATAATTTATGAAAACAAAATAAAAATAAAACGATTATTTCAACAAACATACTATATACTAACTACAAAGACAGTTCCTATAGTGTCAGACTATAAAAAGCAAACCGAAAAACCACAAGCGATAAAATTGTGAAGATAACAAAACGTAGTTTAAGCAAAGCACACCGATCTGTGCGCGTTCGATGGCGGCCTGGAGTTATTGGTAGAGCAAAAGGCAAAAAAAAAACTAATTCTCAAGTAAATGACAAACGGTTGTTGTTGCCGTTGCTATTGTTGTTGTTGTTTGCAAGTGTTACCATTATTTTATTGCCGAGCTTAAAAGTTAAGTTTGCTGCAGTTTTTTCCTTTTTCATTGTGATTTGCTTTTTATAAAGGCGTGATCAATGCACCGTACTACATACATTACGCATACACACACATGCGCATTTATGCACACCACTTTGAGTACAGGCGACAGCAGACAGTCAACCAAGCGAGATCGGTTAACCAATGGGGCCGACTCATACCGGCAAACTTGGCGGGCATGAATCATCCGACAAAGCGAGAAATGCATACGTAGCTATAAACTTACATGCGTACATACATATAAATAAAGATATATACATATGTATGTATATATGTATATATGTATGTATATATAAAATGTACATATTTACTTTGTGAAAATGGGGGACAAAGAAACAGCAACCTGCACTTCAATTAATGATGGTTAAAAAAATAATAACAGCAAATGAAACCGCAACAACACAACAAAAACACCAAAAACAAGAAAAACAACAATCAACATGAAATACAACATAGTAAAGATCATTTCGATCGATCGTTCAACAGCTGCTCCCAGTTGCTGTTGCGAAAAAGCGCCAAAGGAAATATTGTAGCTGCACACACATATGCACCTAGTACGGTATATGTATGTATATGTATGAATGTATGTACTCGCATACCAACATGAACTCTTTCTTATCCACTGTGAGTATTTATGTTACCGGCTGAGATTTTTTAACTTTTTTTTTTGTTGGTGCTTTGACTTTTGGGCGCCGCTGGTGCCGATTGAGTAAATGATTCGAGCACTGCATACATATTTTCATGAAGTTATATATGAAAGTATGAATGTTAGCACTTAAAGGGTTAGGTTAGGTGGCTGATCCGCCAAAATGGTGCAAAAATGTTCAATTTTCCTTCTGCTTTAGCGAACTTGGTTTCGACTGAAAACGAGTTCCAGGGAGCGGCAATTTCAGTTTGGGGAACAAGAAAAAATTACGCGGAGCCAAATCTGGTGAATACGGTAACTGATCGATGGTATTCACTGGTTTTTTTTTAACCAGAGAGACCTATTTACCGTACTCTTTTTGAAAAAAAAAAACAAAAATCAGCTTTATTGGAACGAGTCGAGCAAGAACGCGTTTCATACCCAAAATATTTACCGAAATAATTCGAATGAACTCGCGAGAAATGCCGAGCGCTCTTGCCAGCTCTCCAACACGTGCCTGACGATTTTCAAGCACCATATTCTTAAACTTCTTATATATTTATTTATCAATTGAAGAGGTCGAAAGTCGTCCAGTACGAGGCATGTCTTCAACGATCTCTCGACAGTCTTTGAAGGCTTTGTATCACTCGTAGGCTTGAGTTTTTGAGCCGGCGTAAGTCTTTTCCAACATTTGCAACGATTCCGCACACAAAATTTTATTGGAAATACAAAATTTAGGACAAATTCTTTAACAGCTATCTCTTCGACCTTACTTGCTTCCTCGCTGCACGGGACTTAACGCTCACCCACTTAATCCACAGTGACTACATTCAAAAACTGGACGAAGGAAGGCAATACGCCACACCAATGTGATCGCTTGGATGGTTTGGCAGTGAAACACGGACGAGGAAGCTGTAGACTTATTAAAATGCTGCACTCTAAACTACGACATGAAGTCTCTTGATGTCTGCCGTCGAACATCTGCTTAGTGAGGCCCGTATGCTAAGAAGCATAATGAACTGCTCTCCAGGCAGTGTCTGTTCGGGTGCTTTTGCAGAAATCATATCTGCAGTCACCTGATTGGGACGGAACCGTATTCTAGGATCATTAAGAGGTCCTTCCTCAACTACGTCGATGGCATAAAACAATACGCCGACTAGACTTTGGTCGTAACAAACTTCAGCCATGCACTGACCTGCGGTCACATCCGAGCCATTAACACCTTCACCGACTCCCTCTCAAACCACCACCCATTGCAGACGAAGTGATTGAGTTGCCGCGAGAAGCGAGAGTGACCCTTGCTCAGCTTCGTTCTGGATACCGTAGCAGGTTAAACTCCTACTTATCCAGAATAGACTCTAACATATCCAACATATGTCCGGCGAGCAATGAGTTCCCGCATGATAAACAGCCACCTCTTTGCATGTCCTGTTAACCCTATATATCTGACGTCTGTAAAATTTTAGATCTAGATCTCAAAACCTGAGAGACTAGTTAGTATAAGTATATACCGACAGACGTTTCTAAAAATTTCTGCTGGCTGTTTTTTACTGAAATTAAAGCGATTTTATAGGTCTTAATAACGAAGTTTCGAAATTTATAGATCCAAATTGTATTTTCGAAAATAAAAATCACTAAATTCACTTTTTATGAATTTGATTTCGATTTCAAAAACCACCTCCATAAAACAATTTTTATTAACCACAAAGCAACAGTGAAACACCCATTACTCATTATTCATACCCTACCTAAACAATAAATACCGGTCAACACTCAGTGGTTTGCATCGATTATATCCAATAAATTTAAGACAACTTTGCAACAAAAAATATTCTTGAAACTAAATAAAGCCATAAATGCTTAGTAAAAGGGACGCCAAGCACAGATAAATTCTGTTTTTGCATAAATAAAATGGCGAATGGGGGCAAAATGAAATATGATCAAGTGTTATGGATCGACAGCAACACCACAAAAAATTAATTTGCGGAAAAACAACAAAGATAAAAAAAAAACGCTTTCTGGAAACTGGTTTATGGGCTTAACTGTACAATCGCAAACTTATTGTGGCTTAATAAATGTATTTATTGATAGTTTCAAGCATTATTAAGGATGTGGTGGAAAGAGAGTCACACTATTTATGTATATGAGTTACTGTGTGATCGATCATTTGCAGAACGAAAAACGATCAAAAATGGTAAAATGTTGCAGTAAATGGCGTTGCTCATATTCAAGAAACATTTAAAAATTATAGACGATTAACGTTACGTTATTTCTTGTGCAATATTATTAAGTTTCAGAGTTTACGCGAGCAATGTGCATAAGTGATCGTGGTCATAATATTTTCAAACTGATATTTTTGTTAAAAAATCGAAAATTTACTTTCAGCATAGTAATGTTTATCTGTAAAGTAATATTAGAGAAGGCATTTACTCTTTATGGTTCTCTAAGTCACTACTTTTTGTGATCTAATTAGCGATCGCGTTGTATGATCGTGTGAGCTTCAATATTAAGAAAAATTTGTTTGAAAGGTGTGGGAAAAACAAAAATTTAAGCTGTCACTCTACTTTTTTGCTGACAATTGCTTTGATTTCACAATCGCATTGGACACAGTAAACGTTCGTTGAACGTGACAACGAGATCTTGAAATGAATGAGAAGTTTTATAAGCTGATTTGGATGTTTTTTTCATGAGTGAAAACATATGTAATTAGATAATTGAAATTACAAGTAAATTGCCTTTGAATCATTTCTTTCATATTCCTCATAATGTTTATTTACGACTTTTTATGAACGAGGAGTTTTCATTTCAGCGAGTATAAGAGGATTTCATCGAACATATTTAGGGGTTTCACATAGTCTTATAAAGTTATAAGTTATAACGATCCGAAAACATAGCGTTCAGAGTTGTATTTGCGTAAACTTATTTTAGTAGGCAATCCAACAACACATTTTTTAAACAAGTATAAAAGTTTATGATTTTACGATGCTTTTTGACACATTGTGAGTACCCCAATTAAAGAAGGACATTTGAGGTTATAACTTTTATTTTAAAACTTTGCTCCGTCTTCGGTAAAATTTGGTAGAAACAAGAAAAATCTTAAACTTCGGTTGCTTCGAAGCTGGAATACCTTTCACAAATAAGCTTTTCCATGCAAGCACTTGATACCGATCGTTCAGTATGTATGGCAGCTATATGCTATAGTAGTCCGATATCGTCGCTTCCGAGAAATGAGCAGCTTCTTGAGAGGAACACGACGTATGTAAAATTTCAGATCGATATTTCAAAGAGAAATACGCTCTGAGCTCGATTATTGTTTGCGAGAGTTCGACCGCTGATAAACGGAACTCTAATAATACCAATAGGAAGATGAGTTCTTAATTGAAAACAGCGCCAGGTACTCAAATACGCGCTCGGAGCTCGATCAATGCTTGCCAGAGTTCGGTGCTGATAAACGGAATCCTAATAATACTAATATAAAGATGAGGTCATAACCAAATCCGGCGGGAGGCTTTCGAAGCTCAACCTTGCTTGTCGGAGTTCGAGCACTGGTAAACGGCACGTTTATAATATTAATGGGAAGATGAGGTCATAACCAAAAACGACGTCAGGTATTCAAATACGCGCTCAGAGCTCGACCATTCCTTGCCAGAGTTCGATCGCTGATAAACGGAACCCTAATAATACTAATGGGAAGATGTGGTCATAACTGAAAACGACGGCAGGTATTCAAATGGAAAGATATGTATGGTTAAAGATGTTGCTTATTTCATTAGAACGCATTTTTATAAAGAGAATTTTTGAACTCCAAGAATTCCGTTAGTAATTTTCGTTGAGTAGATGTTACTGAAGATGACTTGATGATGTATTGCTGAATATTTCAAAGTAGAACCAACAGCCATAACATAATTGCTTAATGGGTAGACTTAAATAATTTTAGGAAGAAAGAAGACTTAAAACAAATTAATGTCTAACAAAAAATATACTTTTTTTCTAAAATAACTTCCTCTTTAAAGACAAATACTTGTATCTAAAGACAAATACCGAGCTTTTGAAGATTGAATAAAAAAAATGCTATTATTTAAACTTAAGCTTATCTAAACTCAAATTCAATCTAAGCCTCTTGTCACACTTTTAGTAATTTTTTACTGAGAAGTAACGGTATCTACTTACAAGTAGAGAGTATAAAAGCCACATCACTTATATTCACTTATTTGAATTTCACAATGCAAGCCATAATAAAATGTGACACCGCATGAAAGATCAACAGACAAAGATCGAAAAGCCATGGATTTTCGTGCTTCTCGGAATAAGCAAATGAGTAATAAAAGAATGCACACATAAAAGCATGTTGCAACACGAACAGCTGTGAAAACAGGTATACGAGAATTAAAAAGAAATAAAATGCAAGATGATTTGAGTTCAGACGCAACTTTCGAATGAAACAAAGAACGAGGAAATACGAAAAAAATGAACAGCTTGAAACGAGGTTGCGAGCAAACGGGAAATAACGCTGTGCTGAACAACAGAAAATCATGAATAAAGTACGAGTTAAAGACAGTCAGTCAAACAAGTCAAACGCCTTATTAAATGGAGTGAAAATTATAGGTAGAACTTTTGTAGCAGCTGTCAATGGTAATGATAGTGAAAAAAGGGAAGGGCACTCAGACATATGCCGGTTTTATTGTTAACCTTCTAAGAGTACATTTCGTTGAGTAATTGTTATTTATAATAAGCCATTTTTTCCATTTGTAGTTTGTGAACGACTATTGGAGAGCCACGAATCGAACAAACTAATGATAAATGAACTACTACATTAAATAGAAAAACTTTATGCCGCTGAAATGAGAAATCTACTGGGTGATCCAAGTTTTTCAATAGCCTTTTTTTGACAGATCACGCGTGATCACGTGTTCATTACTGTTTGACATTTCATCATGGAAAGACTTACGCCTGAACAAAGTTTACAACTCGTTCCGACTTTATTAAAAAAAATTCACATTCTTCGCTCAACTTATGATCAGAATAATCGGTCCACTGAGTGTACAATTCGCAATACCAACATCCATCTTGAGAACTAGCAGTCATTTTTGGATAATATTCGACCGAATAGTACACGCCCAGCACGCAGTGAAGACAATACAGTACTCGTAGTTGAGTGTACACGAACACCGAGGAGAGTCGTTTCGGCGCCGTTCACAGCAACTCGCACCGATGTACAAAATGACTTGAGGTATTTTATGACGAAATCTTAAATTCGAAGCGTACAAAATACAACTCTTCAAAAACTGAAGCCACTCGACTTGCTCCAGCGACATCATTTCGCTCTATGGGATCGTGATCTCGGCGACAACAAGTCGGCGCCAGTTCCCAAACACCACATCAATCAATGAATTTATTAAGAGAACACTTCGGTGAACAGATAATTTCACGATTTGGGCTTTTTTCTGTAGGGATATGTAAAGTCTGAAAGTGGACAATCCCGATTCGATTGAGGCCTTGGAACAAAACGTCACGCGTGTCTTTCGAAGTTACCAGTCGAAATGCTCGAATGAGTCATCGAAAATTGGACTCAACGGATGGACCATCTGAGACGTAGTCGCGGCCAATATTTGAAAGAGATAATCCTCAAAACCATAAATGCCAAGTAGTGTTCTCTCGAATGATAATAAAAATTCCTCATTTCCCAATTAAATTTAAACTTTCTGATATTTTTTCAAAAAAATAGGGAACCTCAAAATGGATCACCTCTTATTTGAGGATATTTTAAACAATCTCGCGACAGATTCCTTTAATGCCCACAACCGAAGCAAAGGCTGGGTGGTTAGACATTAACTGAAGAAGTTTTTCCTTGGAACCCACTTCTATCTTGAATACCTTGAAAGTGCTTCTTGCTTATAAAAGGATTTTTGCTATTTTCAAACCAGATCCAGTAGTTCAAAGGTACTACAATTGAGACATTAGAGCTCAGCACTAAGAAATTTCGAATTGAGTAGTATTTAGAATCGTAATTAGAATAGAAAATACCACACTTTCAAAAAAGCTCGAGAGCGTTCAACGAGCGGCGCTCATCAGCATGTGTTCTTCACTAGGCTATCAGGCTCAGAGAAGTATGGATTCTTTGCAGAAGCTTGGCCAGCGCTGGGCCACCATGTACATGTGTAAAAGCCTTTTGGCCAAAGGTCAATCGCAAGAAATCTAGTGATCTTTTTACTCTCAGTAAGGCTAGCCTCTCCCTAAGTGATGGGCTTTCAACAGGTCATTGCCTTATTGGCGTATATGCTCTAGGATTGGGAATCGAATCTAACCTAACCTAACCTATGATATTTAAGCCGAATAAGATTTCAGCAACATTTCTATTGCAGATCTGGAGAAAATTTATGAGTTTAAACGTAATTGAAGCTCCGGAATATTAATGGTTTTATGTCGAGTATTTTTATACCCTGAACAGGGTATAGTAAGATTGTCATGAAGTTTGTAACACCCAGAAGGAAGTATTTATATAAATGATCAGAATGTCGAGCTGAGTCTACTTAGCCATGTCCGTCTGTCTGTCTGTATATATACGAACTAGTCCCTCAGTTTTTAAGATATCGTTATGAAATTTTGCAAACGTCATTTTCAATATCTTCAAGAAGCTGCTCATTTGTCGGAACTGCCGATATCGGACCACTATAACACTTAGTTGCCATACAAACTGAGCGATCGAAATCAAGTTCTTGTATGGAAAACTTTCACAAACTTGAGAAGATATATTCACGAAATTTGGTATAGATTATTTTCTAAGGCAACAATGTAATCTCCGAAGAAATTGTTCAGATCGGTTAACTATAGCATATAGCTGCCATGCAAACTGAATGATCGGAATCAAGTTCTTGTATGGAAAACTTTCGCATTTGACGTGGTATCTTCACGAAATTTAGCATGGATGCTTAAGGTAGCGATATAATCTCCAAAAAAATTGTTTAGAAAGGATTACTATAGCATACAGCTTCCATACAAACTATGTGTTCAACATAGTTACTAACAGAAATGCACCTGTGAAGGGTATTAACTTCGATGCAACCGAATTTCTGTAGAAAAAAATCTCTTTTAATGAGTTTGATAGAATTTCTTATTTGGGCATGAAATTTTCTGTCTTCAAACATAAAACAAAAGCTTGGCTTTTACCCGTAAAATATCGTCTTTAGGGATGTGAGAAAAACTGCTCTTCTGACATTCGTAGAAGTGGCGAAACCAAAAAAAAAAAAAAAATTGCCTCAAAGTGTGCACTTACGAATTGGTGTACAAAAATATACTCTTTTCCCCCCAACTTATCACAACAACCTCATATTATGGTGCTGATCAACACAAAAATAGTCAAATATGCCTAGTTGTCAATAAGAACATTTGATTGAACTAAATTAGAAAGCCAATACTTGCCTAACGGACCATCAATCAGCAAGCAGAGCGAAATAAGCAGCATAGGTAGATCTGCTGATAGCGATACGACAGACGACACTGGGTTTTTACGTCTAATTAACTAACTAATCAGTCAGCCTACTAGATGGCTGTTATTATAGGCAATATTATATTTATTTTAAGCGCAGAATAATGAGCATCAACAACGGCTATATTTGTATGTGTGTATTGTTTTAAATAAAAAATACGAAAAAACAAAAATAATGGTATAATCTTGTCGCAGATGCACGCGTAACATACAACTGTCAATTTAAATTAAGTGCCGATTTCCTGCAAATAAATTAAATGAGCTTTGTGGGTATGTACATATGTAAGTATGACAGCCGTTCAATGTTGCAGCCGGTGGTTGTTATAAGCATATTTCTTTTATTTTATTTTTTATATATTTATCTGCTACTTATTATTCTGCTTCGATAGCAATTTTGGTTTAATTGTACATACATATGTATATCGGTTTGGTACTCACCTAAACGCAGTTCTCCGAAATTACCACAGCCAATTTTTTTACCAACACGAAAATTTGGTCCGACCATAAGTACCCCCGTGGAGGCGCCTACAGCTTGGCGGGTGGCATACATGTTGCCAGAGCTGGTTGTGTTACGCGTTCCGCCGCCTCCACCACCTCCGCCGCCGCCACCACCACCGGTACCTGATGTTCCAGCAGCCTGTGTTCCACCACCACTACAAAAACAAAAAGCAAAGAGAAGAGTATATATTAGCACAGCTTTCATTGTTTGAAATAAAAATTAATTTGCAACAAAGTAAGCGGTTATTGAAAAAAATGTATTTCTTAAACTATTTTTATTAAAAAAAAAACTTAAAATTATATTTATTGCTGTAAAGTTGCCGTTAGTTGCCAGCTGCGCTCAAACAACTTGACCAAATTGCTTTTATCAACACTTTTATCGGTTTGCTGCATTCTCAATATTTTTGAAAAATGTATCAAAATGCAGATGTGTATTTTGTTTTCATGTTAACGGCATTTTTTTGGCAACAGTAAACGTACAAATATTTCCTTATATCTTTTAGAAATTTCGGCGCCATGCTTTATGCGCTTTCAACAACAACAACACACGCACAATTATTACACGTTGACATTAAGTATTGAAATTTTGATTTTCGCCTTGTGTTCAAAATTTTGAAAATTCTAATTTTTTCTCTTTATAAATGTTTACTTTATTCGTTTTCTTTTTTTTTTTTTTTTTGGTTTTAGTTTTATTCCGTTATACACAATCAAGCGCGGTTTGTATGTATGTATGTAATTTGGTTAGAAGCTTTAATTATTTGGTTTTGGTTTCAAATACGTACACATTGCCTGTCGAAACTTCCATTGACGCGACATGGAGTTAATATCGAATTTCAAATGCCAAAAATTGTGTTTTGTAGGTGTGTTTTTTTTTCTTTCACCGAACAGTTATTTTTTGATTTTGTTTATGAGCCAAAATAGAAATATGTAGTACAAGAAAAGTAAATTTTGTTTCAACTTGAAGTACAACTACAGGAGTTGCTGTTCATGGCGAAGCACTTTTTTGTAAAGTGAAAATAAATAAATGTAAATAATTCAAACATTTTTTTTTAGAAAAGGTTAGATAGTTTTTGAAAGCAAAATGTAAATAATTCAAACATTTTTTTTTAGAACTGGGTATAATATAATTTTTGAGAGCAAAAAAAAAATTAGGATGACATCCACTAGAAATTAAAGCTAAAATAACAAAAAATATTTTAAGGAAATGAAAAAAAAATTGTATACTTAATAATTAAAAAAAAAAAACCAAGAACTTTGTTACTTGAATTTTTCACACAAATTTTGAGGTTATGTCCAAAAGTTGTTGATGCTAAAGTTGTAATTCGTTTCATTACCAACAACTTTGCCATACAACTTTTTTTATAGGGCTCATAGTTTTGCCGGAAATCGAGATAAACACCTTTTTACACTTAAGGCCAGGTTCCTCCAAACAATTTTGAAAAATCGAATTTTTTTTCCATAAATTGCTAGTATATACTCGTAGAAATAGTATAGAATTAGTCTGGAAGGTCAGCAAGACCAAGAAACAGGTATAAAAGAGTGGGGAGCGCTGCGGGAAATCAGGCCGCTCGAACGCCTTCAGTATAAAACGCCTTCACGAATAACAACTTTAAACTGATTTTTCTCCGAACCACGTTTTTTCGCATGAATGACACTGTCATTTTAAAACTATTGCACTTATCGATATGAACGAAACGGCATTTTACTCTTTAGATGTCTGGCTATGGCCTCAAGTAGAATCAGAAATATTCATTATTATTTAAAAAAGTTATAAACAATTAAAGGTGAAAAAGGGTTAAAAAAATTCAAAAGTCCGCCATTTTTTTTTTTTTTTTTTCATTGAAAATGTTTCATTCTGCTTGGGATCATAGCTAATTCGATACAGAACATGAAACCGTTTTGTTTTCTGCTTTCAGGTAACTCTTTTCCAAGAAATGATGTCATACATCTACGGATGAGTTTCAGCAGCCATTTTCAGAGCCGCCATTTTAAAAAAAAAAAAAAAAAAAAATTTCAAGTAATTTAATATATGTACTTTCATAAAAATTGATTACCCAACATGTTTCGTAATAAAAATAAAATGTGGCCTGGCCTTAAAAACTCAATCACGCCCCCTCCTTCCCCCTCCAGACTTCACCGCCGGTAAGTTATCTTGCTTTTCATTTTTGTTATTTTTGCTTTCGTTTCAAATGGGTTTCATCCTATTTTTTTTTAATTATTGGCATTTTCAAATGCTTTTGAACCAGTCTATTTTGCTTTAACAATAATTTTATAAACCAAGTTTTGAAACCACGTCTTATAGTCAGAAGTAGTCATACATTTCGTTGTAACACTAAAATATAGTATGTACTATAAATACCCGCCCCATTTCAGGGGCCATTGAAGTTCTGGCAAGTGATAGTGAGTCCATCAACTCTCAAACTTTTATTGAGGACAAATCTTACTAGATACTGGAATACTACATACAGGAAGAGAAAGCAACATCGTACAATGGCGAAAAATTCTACAAACTTTAGTGGGCTTGGATTTCACAGTGGCTGCTCAACTGTGCCAACTTAAAGAGATTCATTCGGAATTCATTATAGACATCAGCACATATTAAATTATTAAATATGTTCTGAACCTAATTGGGTTGTCTCATAAATTCCACCTTCAAGGATATTTTTTTTTTTTTGTATAAAAGAAAAAAGGAAAAAAAATTGAGTATGGAGAGCTTCAGAATTTTAGCCAAATTTTAATACACTATTGATAATATTGTTCGAGGAATAAAACTCATTAGCTTTTAAAGAATATGACTCAGAATAATAATTCAGTATACTTCTCCAGTAAAAGTGATGTGATTTCTTTTCAAACAAATATATTTATTGTTTAGAAAATTATTCTTTTTTATTTAATGTGAAGTCCACGACTTCTTTTGCAGGAACGAATTCAATGAACCCAATTTTCGAATACTGAGAGAGAGTCTAGTTTATTCCTTAAGACCAATGACTTTAAATAATCCCACAAGAAGTAGTCGAATGGCGTTAAATCACTTCTTGGAGGCCATTCAATAGCACAATTTCTTGAAATAATCGAATCTCCAAACTTTTCTCGCAATAATTAGGTTATTGCAAGTGCGTGCCCCGTTTTGTTGGAACCAAATATTTTCAAGATCATCTTCTTCCAGTTGTGGTCATAAAAAGTTGGTTATCATTGATCTATACCGCTCTCCATAAAGGTGTCACCAGCTGCATTCCGAAAGAAGTACGGACCGATGATTCCAAAAACGACATCAAACTGTCAATATAGGTGAATATTATGGTTTTTCATGAATAATTTGTAGATTTCTTCACACCAGTGTCGACAGTTTGGTTGAATTCCGCACCACTCAAATGAAAGTGAGCCTTAACGAAGAAGATTTTCTTAAAAAATTGTTATCGTTCTCAAATTGTTCCGGGACAAAATCAACACATTCACGATGTTTACGGTGGTCCAATGGCTTTAATTTTTGAAAGAAAACAATTTTATGCGCAAATCCTTTCTCAAAACCCATCAGGTTGTGGTTTGAGACAGTCCCTTTTCTTGGAACGTCTTGAAATCGACAAACTGAGGTCCTCGGTAATGTAAAATTTACTGCAAACAATGAGAACATATTAAAAGTGGCCAAAACGACACTTAAAAATCATATTATCCCCATTGGAAAACCTCGGTAGACTGGCTTTTTGGGAGTAAGAACTTCCTAAAGGGACAGCTGTCAAACGAGCTGTGTTTTTGGCATTATATTCAGAATAATTTGACCGACTACACCACGGAAGCTTACAATAGAACAAAAATGAAAAATCGAGGAAATTTATTTTCAAAACCTGAGCTCCTGCAAAACTCTTTTTTTTACTGAATACAATAAAAAAAATTACAGATCAAGAAATAATTTTTAATATGGCACTTAGAAATCATATCTCTCCTATTGAAAAACCCGCTACAAACATATGACTGCTTTTGGCAAACTTGAAAAAAATCACCTCATCACCTCTGAAAGAGGGTATAACTTCTCTAAATACATAAAAATTAGTCGAAATGCGACGATCGCTTCTTCAAAAATTAAACAAAGTTGGAAATGATCATTTTCTATTTTATATGTCTTATACCACAGAATTGAGTATAGAGATCTTTCTCTATTCGAGAGTTTATAAACAGTTGCCTATTTTTCTATAACCGCAGGACAAAAAATGCTGTCACACACACTTTTTTTTTTGAAATATTTAACAACTTCCTCTTTGTTTGTTTTTTTATAATAGGACCTCGACAGCTTAGAACTCCATTTTATTTATTTATTCTTTCAAGTTTCATAACCTTATACGTTAAGCAACTGCGCTTAAATCGAAAAAAAGTAGATTTTAAGCTGTTGGCTTACATCCACCTCGACCTTTTAGAGCGAATTATTGATTACCAAGGAAGCTCAAAAAGTTATGGGTACACAACTAGAAGTTCATAGTTATTTTCAATGAAACTATACCCTTACATAACACCAAAATATCTAAAAGTCAGTCAGTCAGATATTATTAGTAAACACACTTCAACATAACGACAGCAGAATTGTTTTCATTTATCATGAAATCTCATAAAACATGACTAATAAACAAAAAGTGGACGGTACACAGATGTTCGGGAATTTATTGAGTTCTCAAAAACGTGAATTTAAGACAAATAGCACAAATAATTATGCTCACAAATTAATGGCGCAGAAACATTCGTCAAACTGGCGGCAATTTGATGCATGCAATGAAGCCTAAAATAATATGAGAAGATTTTCGCAGGAAAACACATTTGTAAATACGACAAATAAAGCGGAAAATCAATATACAATGGCTGAGCAAAATGTACAAATAAAATCTGTATTCTATATGTAAAAACATAACAAATAAAGATTTAGGGTTTCGTGGCATAGTAGATGCTTCAAAAAATACTCAATGTAAGTAGGAAAGGGAAAGTGGTTCGCAGACAGCTTTGTTATGTACGAGTACAAACGAATGTAGCTCTGAATTATGAACATTGACAGGGCAGACAAGTAATGTAAAGTAAAATTTTGTAGAGCAATTTGGAAAGCTATGAAATGGACAAAAACGAAAGATGCAAAGAAGCGAAAGCAAAATTGGTTTTTGGCGGCAATATTAGTAGCGAGGTGAAGTGAGTTTCTACCGCTGTAGCAGAAAAAAAATTGTAGCTTGAGAGCAATTTGCTGTGATGGAATAAGGGGAGAGAAATAAAAAAAAATAATTTAGTAATTGTGTGGTTATTGTGATTACTTTGAGTTAAGAAAATGAAAATAAAAAGGGGTCGTTTCTTTTTTTTTTAGATAGATTTCAAAGGCTATAGAGTACTATTGCTACAAACATAACCTCACTTTTTTACGGTTTCTACAAATAAGGCAATTAAATCGAATCAACCTAACCGATGACGGTGAAGCAGACGTTCCGACCGACCAAGGAGAAGAAGAAGTTTGAAAGCAATTACCCATCTGGAGAACAACAAAGCGGCGGGCCGATGGATTGCCGACCCAGCTACTCAAATACAGCGGCGTAGAACTGATAAGGAGCATGCATCAGCTTTTTTGTAGAATATGGTCGGACGAAAGCATGCCCTACGATTGGAATTTAAGTGTATTTTGCCAAATTCATAAAGACAGACTCCACAATCTGCGCCAACGACCGTGCGTACTGTGCGAAAAATTAAAGCCCCCCGTCAACAAGCATATTGGATCAGTGTGGCTTCAGAGCTGGAAAATCAATCACAAATCTTGAAAAAGACCCCTGAAATGAAGATCGAACCACATAACCTCTTGATCGATTTTAAAGACGGCCTCGAGAGCACGAAAGGGAACTGCCTCTATGCCGCCATGTCTAAATTGGTTAGCATTAACACTAATAATAATGTCAGCCTAGAATTCCAACGCAGAATAATTCTTGGCAAAAGGTGCTACTTCGGGCCAAATAGAATATAAGCAAATTCGACATGTGACTCATAATCTCCGTCCTACTATATGCTACAAAGGCATAGACAACAACATCTGATGAGTCGGCGTTGCGAGTTTTCGAGAGAAAGGTTTGATGGAAAATATGTGATATACTACTGTGTCCAAAAAAAAAGGTGACATTTGAATTTAAACTGCGAGCGTCGAAGGATTTGGAGAATTATTTTTTTCTTATTTTGGTTGGTAGTACTGTCAGTCATATTTATGTCAAATTTCTTGTCAAAATATTCATTAGTGTTTGAGATACGTGTCATTTTGTGAGCTGCTAAAAGTGAATTTTTCGTTTTTTGCAATGTCGAAATTTGTTGAGCAAAGAATTTACATTAAATTTTGTTTACGGAATCAATTTTCTGCTGCGGATATGTTGAGAATGGTGCAGAAAGCCTTTGGTGATGAGGCTATGTCTAAAAAAATGTTTACAAGTGGTATAGTGAGTTCCAAGCCGACCGTGAACGTGTCGAAGACGAAGAGCGTCCAGGGCGACCATCAACCTCCACCGACGAAGCTCACAACAAATCAAAAATTTGGTGTTGAAAACCGTCGATTAACAATTAGATACCTTGCTGATGAAGTTGGCATATCGAAAGGCTCAGCCAATACCATTTTGAAGGATGTTTTTGGCCTCAAGCACGTCAAATCTCTACTGGTACCGAAAACATTGAATTTTTTGGAAAAAAGGCGTCGCATTGAAGTGTGTGAAACGATGCTTTCCGACTACCAGGGTGTCATGAAATGCATTGTAACTGACGATGAGACTTGGATCTATGCTTACGACCCCGAAACAACCGATCAATCGAGCGAATATCGTGCCAAAAGAGAGGCAAGACCAAAAAAATCGCGCCAAAATCGCTCAAAAATCAAGGTCATGTTGACTGTTTTCTTCGATTATCGTGGTGTTGTGCATTATGAATTCCTTCCAACCGGTCAAACAGTCAACAAGGAATATTATTTGAACGTTATGCGTCGTTTGCGCAACGCTATCCGCCTAATAAGGCCGGAATTGTGGAAGACAATTCTTGGTTCTTACACCACGATAATGCACCATCCCATACTGCCCTCGTAATTCGTGAAAGAAAGCGGGCACTGTTCAGAAGAAACCCTTTAATACCCGGTTTAAGTCAGGAGGGAGTTCTTCATAAAAAGGGTTCGTAATGCTTTGATTGGATTTTTTTTTAACTTAAAGGATAAATAATATTTTCTATTTAATCAACGAAACGAAAAGGGTGGGACGGTCAGAAAAAAATTATATTTACGATATTAACAGCAGAAAAGAATGGAAAATATCGAAACAATATTAAAAAATATCAAAATTATTATTGCAAATAAAAAATAAAGAAATATCATAAGAAAGAAGAAATCAAGTGAGAGGAGTATAAAAAAGAGGGAGAGAGAAATCAGAATAATAGTCAGGTAAAGATATGATGGGAAAGCGAAACGCTCCATGCAACATTTAGCGACATTTTATGAACTTGTAGCAACATATGTAAACACTGTTGGGACATTGTAGGCCACAAGCAACCAAAGGACAATGACATTTTCGCCACACACGGACATTGGTGACCAAGCAGAAGCCGAAAATGACGAAGAATAAGTCATGAAATAGAAGCCATAAATAGCGAATGAAAAACCGCGTTCCACACAAAAAGCGCTAAAAGTGCCATACTTGACTATATTTGCCATTCACGCGAGTGAGACCCGACACACACACACACACGCACACATGTGAGTTGTGGTTTTTCTTCTCTTGAGTTTTTTTTTTTTTGTTAGTTCAGTACAGTTGGAGGCAGCATGACTCATGGCGATTGTTTGCTGCCACAACGCGGCGACAATGGCAAGTGTGTGGCAAGCATGCAGGCGGCAAGTGAAGGAGGTGGAGCGCAGTCGCACTTAACACATGAATATGTATGTGTTTGCAAGCGATAAAAAATTCACAATTATTTAAGTATGAATGTGTAATTGCACATGTTTCTTGTATGTATGTTTTTAGTGCTTTTTATTCATGTTTGCTTTTTGTGCGACATGCGAGGTACGACTCGGCCCGCTGCCGCATGTGCAGGCGCTTGTGCGAAAACGCTTAATTGCGTTAAAATGCAAACGAAAGGGATTACAATTAACACAAAAAACACGAGTAGTGTTGAATGGTGTTGATCTGCGTGCCAGTGTGCAGCGCACAGCGGGGCATGGTGCATGACACTAATGACATACATACATATGTACATGTGACTCGTGTTGGCAGTGTGTGCGTGTTGTTGCAAAAGTAAAACTATTCAATATTCATGTGACAAGCTTAGCGAAGGCGAATGCTTATAGAATTATGCATGCAACAGCGCAGAAAAACAAACATGGAAGTATACAATAGGAAAAACAAAGTATTGAGGCAAAGCGCATGGCAAAAAGAGAATATAGCGAGTAGACAAATGTTCAAATATGACAAAGTAAATAAAATGATAAAAATTAAAAGATAAAATAAAAAAAAAATTATATGGAAATGAATGAAAATAAAAATAGAAAGAGAAATGCAGGAATAAACACTTAAGACAAATATACATATACACACACACAAATAATATCATTTTAAATAAAGTTAATAAAAATAAAATCAGAAAAAAAATAAAAAAAAATAAAAAATAAATAAATAAAAAATAATAATAAATAAAAAAAAATAAATAAAAAATAATAATTAATAAAAAATAATAATAAATAAAAAAATAAATAAAAAATAAATAAATAAAAAATAAATAAATAAAAAATAAAATAAATAATCGATTTGAAAGTAAATTGCAAATAAAAATGTTATCAAAAAAGTTTAATCACATAATCTAAACGAGTGGCCAGCACTACTAAGAATTTGACCGCATATGTAATACCCTTCACAAGTGTCCTTTTCTGTGGCAAAAAAAGGGCGTAAAAAGCGGCTTATCTTGATTTTCAACAGTCAGTATGTATGACAACTACATGCAATGTGCGTTCCAAAATAAACAGAACTAAAAAAAAGACGACAAAACAAATGGCGTTTTCGGCAAAAATCAAACTTTTTTTTTTTCAAAATAGTCTCCTTCTGCTTCAATACAGCTTTTTGCACGGTCCAAAAGCATGTCGAACGAGTGTTTTAGCTCGTTGGCCGGTATGGCCGCAAAATGCCGGTGCAAGCCTTTTTAATGGCCTCAACGTCTGCATAACGCTTTCCTTTCAAGGGCAAATGCAATTTTCCGAAAAGAAAGAAGTCACACGGTGCCATAACAGTTGAATACGGGGAGTGGTTAATGGTTAAATTTTGGTTAACCACACAAATAATCGGTCAAATGATGTGCTTCGAATGTTGGATTCTGAGCAATTTTTGGTCGTCAGTCAATTTGTGCGGAACAAACCGTGCACACACCTTTCGTAAGACCAAATGTTCGGTCAAAATGTGATAAATCGATGTTTTGAAGATGTTCAATTCCATTTCAATGAATTTCCATGATGATTTTGGCTGTTTTTTGATGAATTCACGCGCAGTTTCGATGTAATTTCCGGTGATCACGGATTTTGATTGACATGTTTATCGTCATTTATGTCCTCACGACCACTTTGAAAACATTGAAACCACTCGTGCACTCTGCTGCGGGATAGGCAATGATTGCTAAAAACTTGTTTCATCAATTGAAACGTTTCGGTAAAAGTTTTACCAATTTTAAAACAAAATTTAATGTTGGCTCAAGGTTCGAAGCACATTTTCGCACCGATAATACAAAAATACTGACACTTAAAACGCAATAACTCCACTTCCAATCAATGAAATGACATAAAATTCTCAATGGACAATTGATAAGAATAGCAGATTCTAACGCACGAGTCGACATATAGATGGCGCTAGATTCAAAAAGTCCTGTTTACATTGGAAAGCACCTTGTATGTATGTATGTATATGCTGAGATAATGAAATAAAATATAAACCAAAATAAAAATAATGATTTACATGCTTAAATTAATTGCAAAATTTTGATAAATACTATTAAGCTAAGAACGAAAAATTTATGATACCAAAACAATAACTGTGAATCATTTCAGAAAACTATAAAATAAGTGATCCATAGAAAACTTAAAATATGAAAAGTAATACATATGCGTATTGCCGAACAAAGGAACATTAATCTCATTACAACAAAGGGGAAAATGTTTAAAACGCTCACAAATATGTATATTATTTATCGGAAGCTTAAACACTTACAAGGTTATGTCGTTGTAAATATCAGCAGGCATGATATCTGCATGGAGTGTATATAAATAGGTACATACATATGTATGTATGTAAGTAATATACACATAATTATCTTTAGCAACATGTTGCTGGGCAACCGCTAGCGAATAGTTAAAAAAGCGTGACTGCAAAATCGTGCAGTCAGAATAAAAGAACAATTTAAGCCGATTAGAATGACAGCGATACACTGTAGGGAGTGGAAAGCAGGTTGCGGGTGTAAATCAAAAAAAAATTCAGTGTTAAGAACAAATAGCAATTAAATAAATGTATAAAATAATGAAAAATATTGAAACGATAATATAACACACATCACTCCATACCACAGACCAAGTATCCTTTGGTCCCTAAAGTGAGAAGTCGAACCATCCCTCCCCAGAGTTGTGCGCTGGGTTTGAGACCCGCCAAGTAAAAAACGCGCCCAATGAAAATTAAACAACAGCCTCGGAAGGAAAACTCCCCTTTTGATGACGACCCTAACAAACATAATAGGGACTATGATATAAGGGCATGTACATTGAATTTCCGGTTCCTTAATTGACAATGTGCCGCTGGTTGATGGCCTCATTAGAGTAAAGGCTGACATTATCGTCGTACAAGAAGTGAGATGGACGAAATAAGGACTGAGATGAGTAGGTCTTTGTGACATTTACTACAGTGGAGTATACCCGCAACAATGTCAAAATCGTGCTTGACTTTAACGCTAGGGTGGGCAACAAACGTATTTTTGGCAAAACGGTCATTAAATTCAGTCTCCATGATGAAACATCCCAAAATGGGCTCAGGCTGATCGACTTAGTCGTTACGGATTTCATCACCTACAATTTTTTCCTGTTCTCAACACTCAACTTTCATGGTTCGCTAAAATAAAATCCAATTAGCAACAACATTAGACGGTGCAGCATACCGATCTGCGTGACCGTAAGGGACCCCGATTTTTATGCGGCCAAGCATTGTCTAACCGGCAGCATTCCGCCAAATTACGTCAGCAATGTCTGCTGCCACTACAGCAATAACGGTTATAACCAAAAGGCAAATCTTACTAAAAATATGGTATACTTGTAGAAAGGTTCTTGAGTCGCTATAGCAGATTATGATATCGAAGCAGCAACCACTTTGCATCAAAATGTCAATTAAAAAATATTTCATAACCTCAAATATTTGTTTAAAACGCCTGAAAGATTCCGTTTTCATTACTATCAGAAAAAGTTGTCAAAGTTAGTAATTTTTGAAAACTCTAAACTAGTATGAGCACTGAAGGGGGTATTCTACTCTAGAATTTTGAAAAATTCGATTTTTTTCATATATTTAAAGTTTTGACTTTCAAAAATATGACCTTGGAAAGATTTTTCAAAATTCGACTTATTTTCGGAGATACAGCCGATTTTGTGAGGAGGCGTATTTGTTCACTAGAATTGTCTCCTAAACTTTAAACGCATTTTTCTCGAAACTACTTTTTTCCACACGGTACCGGCATTATCTCAAGTTCTATACAACCGATTTACTTGAAATTTTGTGTGAACCTTCTTTATATAATCCTTTATCGTTCCTACCAGCATCGTGTTAAAATTTTTGTTTCTAATATTTAAAAAAAAATTCAGGAATTTCAAAAAAAAAGCGTAAAAAATAATTTTTATTTTCAGGCAGTCGCCATTTTTCAAAAAAAAAAAATTTTCTTGTTCCCGGACTATGACAGCATCCTTACTGATTAAGAATTTCTTTTGATTTCCTTTTTCAGACCAACAGGATAGTCAGGATCAATGTCACCAGGATGCGCCAGTTTTTTTACACCTGACCCCCCATCCCCCCTTTAATTATTTTAATTTTTAATATTTTTTTGTAAAATTTTTTTTTCTGTATTCTTAAGTTATCAATAAAAACACCATAAAAATGGATATTAAATTATTTTTGGCTTTTTTAAATAAAATTCAAAAAAATGCCCAAAATTTGATTTCTAGAGTAGAATACCTCCTTAAGGCGTTAAATTCACTTTTGTATTTCGGAAGTTCTTTTTTTTTTTGCGCATCTAACGAATGTACATATATTTAAGAATATTTTGCGAAACTTTAAAGTTGATCCCAGAAATAATTTTGGAGATAAGAGCGTTTTTTATGGGTTAACGGGTTTCAAAAAATGGAATTTTTTATTGTCCTATTAAATTCTATAACACCTCTGGAGTATTGTCCTAAATTTTCTAGTTGATCTGAGCCTTGAGAACTTCTGCACTCGAGGCTAGCTAGGCTAAGTTTAAACGCGTTTTTCTCGAAACTGTGTTTTTGAAGTCGTTTGGCGAGATTTCTCGTGAAATACTCAGCCGATCTTCATGAAATTTTACACAGGTCTTTGAGAAATAATTCTTAAAGACTTGGACGAAGGATTTTTTTTCGATTACAACTATTTGAAAAAAATGGCGCGAAATTTTCATTTTTTGAAAATAATATCTGCCAAAAATAAAATTTTCAGATATTTTTCCTTCGTCGAAGTTCTAAGTTAAAGTTTAGATGATCTCGTAACACGAGCGCATCTCTTCTCCGAAGAGTCACCGGAAATGGCGTCTCAATCTCCTCAAGCTTAAAAATGTTTTTCCAAAAATTTCAAAATTTCTGTTTGTAACAATAAAAAATCGAGTAAAATGTTTAAATTTTTATATGAAAAAAAATTGTTGAAAAAAGGCTGTTTTTTACCCGAAGAAACCCATGTAACCCTTAAGTGACAATAAAACATAAGCGAAACTTTTAAAGCGCGATTAAATGTTTATTAATGTCTTTTCATACGCAAAATACGCACATAGTTGGCAATATGTAAATGCAACGTTAAAAAATGTGTAACACAGTTAAATTTAAATCGTAAAAGTGCCAAAGAAGTCCACGCAAAATATGTCATAAATTTCAGTTGACCGCTTTAGCTGACGGTATGGGCATTGATCAGCGCGTAAATCGGGTTGCCAACGTTCACTTGACATTACCAACGAAACGTTTGAGTGCCGATAGGCCATAAACTAAATGCTGGCATACATATGCACACACAAACAGCCGACCAATGCAACGCTGTGCATTGAAATTCTGCATGCCACTTTCAAACATGTTGTATGTATGTATGTTTGTGGCAGAAGTAACACAGCTGTCGTTAGCAGCGGCGAATAGAGCAACGAAATGCTGGTGAAAAAGAAAGGAGTTTGCTCCATTTAGAACAAGCGAATGGCAAAACAAGAAAACGGAAACACGGTCAATGTGAGGCGCATGAAAAGTGGCAATATGAAGTCATGAAGCGAGAACTACACAGACTCACACACACACACTTTGGTGGAAATTGAAAAAGTGACCGCAAAGAAGCAGCAATCAACAGGAATTGCTGCTGTGAGTGAAGCATTAATTAATAGCATGCAGCAGCACAGAAATACACACATACATATGTATATTATATGTACAATGTAAGCTGTAATCTGTAAATAATATACAACACCATATGGCAAAATGTTGAAAAATTAAACACAAGCAATATTGCAAGCAATGAGGCAGCATAAAAATCGACTTCGAGCGCATAAAGCCAAAGCCGAGAGCTAAACAATCGAACTACTGACAACACATGCTTGCACATACTAATGTAAATACATATATAACGGGTGATTTTTTAAGAGCTTGATAACTTTTTTAAAAAAAAAAACGCATAAAATTTGCAAAATCTCATCGGTTCTTTATTTGAAACGTTAGATTGGTTCATGACATTTACTTTTTGAAGATAATTTCATTTAAATGTTGACCGCGGCTGCGTCTTAGGTGGTCCATTCGGAAAGTCCAATTTTGGGCAACTTTTTCGAGCATTTCGGCCGGAATAGCCCGAATTTCTTCGGAAATGTTGTCTTCCAAAGCTGGAATAGTTGCTGGCTTATTTCTGTAGACTTTAGACTTGACGTAGCCCCACAAAAAATAGTCTAAAGGCGTTAAATCGCATGATCTTGGTGGCCAACTTACGGGTCCATTTCTTGAGATGAATTGTTGTCCGAAGTTTTCCCTCAAAATGGCCATAGAATCGCGAGCTGTGTGGCATGTAGCGCCATCTTGTTGAAACCACATGTCAACCAAGTTCAGTTCTTCCATTTTTGGCAACAAAAAGTTTGTTAGCATCGAACGATAGCGATCGCCATTCACCGTAACGTTGCGTCCAACAGCATCTTTGAAAAAATACGGTCCAATGATTCCACCAGCGTACAAACCACACCAAACAGTGCATTTTTCGGGATGCATGGGCAGTTCTTGAACGGCTTCTGGTTGCTCTTCACCCCAAATGCGGCAATTTTGCTTATTTACGTAGCCATTCAACCAGAAATGAGCCTCATCGCTCATCGGACACGGACGCGAAACACATTTCGAACCGAACACTGATTTTGGTAATAAAATTCAATGATTTGCAAGCGTTGCTCGTTAGTAAGTCTATTCATGATGAAATGTCAAAGCATACTGAGCATCTTTCTCTTTGACACCATGTCTGACATCCCACGTGATCTGTCAAATACTACTGCATGAAAATCCTAACCTCAAAAAAATCACCCGTTACATACATAGACATAGATATACATATACTTATGTAGCATGTGTGTGCCATACAGCAGTCCATCGAGCATATGCTGCAACTGCAACAACACTCGTGCGAGTACATTAAAGTGCTCTTTAACTAATACACGCCACAGAGTACGGGCAATAAAGCGGCTCAAAAGCTAAACAATACATAAAATGCCGTGCAGCGTGCTGAAGCGTTGTGCTTGTAGAAAGGAGTGTTGCCGCAAAAGTGGAATGCAATAACCGGTTAGTTAGCTGCAACAAAAAATATATACACAACTAAATAAAATAAAGTAAAATAATCGATGGAACTTTTAAACGGTAGGTGATATGGAAGGGTTCATTGGCTACTCAAGACTGGTAGCACACAAAGAGCGATCAACGGCTTGACGATAAAACAAACGGGACACACGAGGGTGGTTAGTTAAGTGAGGGCCAGTGACATATTGCACTTTCCTTGTGCTGACTTTGAATGCAACACAATTTAGAATAAGCCAAATCATTGAGCTAAGCCATGGACTGATATTAGATATAAGAAACCTAGTTAATTTCGAGAATTACTAGAGAAAAATGTGATGCAATTTTAATCATAGAAACCCAGGCTGAAACAGGAGAAACGTTAACTTTGGCCGCACTGAAGCTATAGCAGTCTTCACAGGTGCATTTTCTTAGCAAAAAAGCGGCTTATCTTGTTATTGATGGCTCGAGCTGAATTATTTCTCGCAGATTGTACTTTTCTCTTGAAGGTATCTTAGAAAATACAAAAGCTTTCTATATAAAGACGAGATTTGGATAGATCAGTTTGTATGGCAGCTAAATGCGCTTTTGCTTCGATCTAAACAAATTCTGCGGAATTTATAGCGCTGTCTTGAACTATACAAAATTTTGTGGATATATCTTATCAAATAAACAAGTTTTTCAAAAACGAACTAGATTTCGATCGGTTACTTTGTATGGCAGCTATATGCTATAGTGGTCCAATCGGAACAATATGCTTGGAGATTGTAGCGCTATCTTTGAATATAATCTATGCAAAATTTTCTAGAGATATATTTTCAAATAAAAATGATTTTCATATAAGGACAAGATTTGGATCAATCAGATCGTATGACAGCTATCGGATATCGGCGGACAAATGAGCATCTTCATGGAGAGAAGAACTTGCACAAAATTTCAGATCGTTAGCTCAAAAGCTGAGGAACTAGTTCACGTATATATATAGGTAAACAAGGAAAGGGCTAAGTAATAGAGATCGTATGATTCAACTTTAATTGTAGAAATCCAAAATAAAAAAGTAAATATAAAACCATTTTATTCCAAGTTTTATAGAAACCAGTCTACAAGCTCCGTTGACGTTTGCCTACCTCTAAGGAAGGTTAGGTTAAACTTCCATTTATTCACGTTCAATACTGAGACATTCTATAGTTTATTCCTAAAACAATCAGTATCAACTAAAAATTCCTTTAAACATACAATGTTTCAAGCAACCAATCTATAATTTTAGTTTAATTTCTTAATGACCTTAAGACAAAACCCAAACAAACTCGCCACAACACGAGGAATAATGCTGTTTTTGAAGATCGTTCTCTTGAGATGATTTTTAAGATCGTTCTCTTGAGGTCTTGCTTGACATAACTTCATAAAAAAAAAATTTGCTGCAGTCAGTTCAGATAAGCTTTTGGGACGGCGAAAAGTGGCTGATATCTAGATTAATGGAGTTCCAAAAATTATGCGAAATCGAAAAAAATTTTATGATTGTTCTCTTGAGATCGTTAACGTAACTTTTATTTACAAAAGTTAAAGTAAAGTTAGAAAACCTTTAGACAAATTACACAAAACTCAAACGAGACAATATAATGGAGCATTCTTTGTTTTCGCGACAAAATAATTAAAAAAAAATGTCACTGAATTATCACTCCACCCTCGTTTTAAACAGATTATGAAATATAATGACTAGTTTTCCAGGTTTTTGCAGCAAAAACGCCCTAAGTGTATGGATTTCGAAAGTTTAAACGTTGACTGAAAGTTAAATGCTACTGGAAAGGATTTTTTGTGAGGTTCACTGCATTTTATAATTCTTCCTTTTCATTTTTAATTTAGCATTGAGCGAGGGTTTCATGAACGCATGAGAAAAAAAACTCAGCTCAGAAAAAAAAACAACGAAGCGGATTTATGAAGTAAAGTACGCCGAGAGAGAAAAAAATGAGACTATAAAATATGAACTTATGGAACATCTATACGCTTACAATGAAATGTTTTCTTACTGTGAAAACTGACAGAATCAATAGAATTAGAGTTGGATAATCCTCTTGGTGGATCTGAAATTAGTTTAAGGGGGTATTCTGGTCTAGGATTTTGAAAAAATCGATTTTTTTTTTGCATATTTTAAAAGTTTAGACTTTTAAAAATATAACCTTGGAAGAATTTTTCAAAATTCGACTTATTTTCGTAGATACAGCCGATTTTGTGACTTGGCGTTCGCGTTTACTAGAATTGTCTCCTAAACTTTAAACGCGTTTTTCTCGAAACTACTTTTTTTGAGGTGGTTGACATGATATCTCAAGTTCTACTGAAGCGATTCCTTTGAATTTTGATTTGAAGTATTTTAAAACATCCGAATAGGTCGAAAAAAAAATTTTTTTTTTTTAAGTCGACGCCATTTTTTTTTTTTTTTTTTTTTTCCGTAAATGGTCAACCCGATAACGACATCCTTACTAATGCAGAATCTTCTTGTTTTTTGTGTTTTAGTTCTCTTCAAGGGTTGAAATCACGTCAACCAAGACGCACTCCACTGACCCGTATCTCGACGAATTTTGGTTTTTTTTCTTGCAATTTTTCTTATATTATTAAAATGTCAATAAAAAACATATATAAAAATTTATAGTAAAAATTTTTTTTTCATTTTTTTATCTCAGTTTAAAAAACGCCAAAAATTCAAGCGTCTAGACCAGATTTGCCCCTTAAAGTAATGTTATACTATTTCAAGACTCTAGCTATAATTTTGTATGTTCTTCTCGTTCGGAAGTCCTATAAAAGAATTGCCCCTTAAAGTAGTGTTATACTATTTCAAGACTCTAGCAATAATTCTGTGTGTTCTTCACGTTCAGAAGTCCTATAAAACTTTAGTAGAAGAGAAGAAGCTTTGTAATCTTTTAGCCGAGGCTTTCCTTCCAGATGCCGTATGCAATCTTTTAAGTACTCAAGGACTAGTATTATGGACAGTGGCCGAAAAGAATGTAATTCATATTTTTATACTTGAAAATATGTATGTATGTATATTAAGGCTCACTACCTCAAATGTAACCAAGTTACATACTTTGTACTAAGTTTACAACTTCCATTGCACATGAAAACTACCAAAAAAACAAAAAGGGGTGACCAACCAAATAGTCACTGTGACCTCATACGTTTCATTTCACAAGTTATACGAAACAAAATCAAAAAAAAAAATAATAATAATAAAGCTAGAATATGTCGGCCTTGGCAGCGTTCAGTTACCCCTATAAGCGGTAAAAAAATTGAGGGAAACATAATTTTAAAGAATAAAAGTACTAAAAAACAAAGAATAAGTATATAAAAAGTCATAAATGCGTGTGTGTATGTGTTGAGTAGCCAACAACTGCAAGAATTGCAAGAAATACGTTCCGTGTAGAATGTCGACTGCAGTCAACGCGGTATGAAAGAAACTCCGCTCACCTGACCGCACACTCACTAAGCAATCAATGTGTCACGAGTTGAGTAAATAACAGCTGGCTACTCATTACGACCGTCGTACGTACGGTGAGCAAATACACTTTCCGCCTTGGCGCTGGTGTAGTGCAGCACATGGTTTAGTTAAGAGCCCAGCAATGGACGCATGTAAGTTACTATTTAGGGAGCGTTGCGGGGTTATAAACCAAAGTGGTCAGTGGTCAGATAAAATTATCGTCGTGCCACACCCGGTATTTACGAGTGTTTAACTACGAGTATCATTGCCACAAATGCCGTCCGCTTGCTGGTTGCTTAGTTCACCTTTAAGTGTCTATAAAGCAACATTTCATTTTATAGATTTTCTTTTCGTTTGATTGCTGCCACAATGGCGCTAGAAGTCCTGACGGCAATGCACTTGGCTTATACCACCGGTAATAAGTGTTAGCCAAAGTGTGGGGTTTCAAGTGATTTAACTGTTACCTTGAGAGGCGATTTATAAATGTTTGTTGTATATAATGTTGTATGTGTGTTCTGATAATGAAGATCGATTTAGTAATTTTTATTATACTCGCTTGTAATTGTTATTCATAGAGATAAAGAGAGAGGGGGGTGATTAAAAGTATAGGAATTTGTACTGGATGTGCGAACCCAGCGCCACTCGTATCAAACTTGGTAGAAAGAAAAGGCTCTATCTTCTCAAAAATACACTCATTGTGTATCATAAATGAACGAATATAAAAACGATTCATTTCAAACTAAACAGTTCTAAGAGTCCTTATTAAATTTCTCAAAATAGCTACAATTTGTTACTCTGGCCCGTATTTTTTCAAAAATGATGCCGGTGAGAACGTAATCGTCAATGGTGACCGTCATCGTGCCATGATAACCGATTATTTAATGCCTGAAATTTAAGCTCGTGATCTCGACGATACTTTCGTTCAACAAGGCGGCGCCACTTCCCTCACATCACATCAATCAATGGATTTATTGAGAGAACACTTCAGTAAGCAGATAATTTCACGTTTTTGGCTGGTCGGTTGGCCATCAAGATCGTATTTTCAGTTCTTGGTGCAAATCATCACTCGTGTCTTACGCCAGTTACCAGTCGAAATGCTCGAACGAGTCATCGAAAATTAGATTCAACCCAGGGACTATCTGAGACGTGTTCGCGGCCAACATTTGAAAGGGATACCTTCAAAAAATAAATCCCTTTCGAACAATAATAAATATTCTCTATTAAATTTGCATTTTTTATACCCTGAACAAGGGTATATTAAGTTTGCCACGAAGCTTGTAACACCCAGAAGGAAGCGTCGGAGACCATATGAAGTATATACATAAATGATCATTATGTTGAGCGGTGTCGATTGCGCCATGTACGTCTGTCTGTATATATACGACCTAGTCCCTCAGTTTCTAAGGTATCGTTTTGAAATTAGGCAAACGTCATTTTCTCTTTAAGAAGCTGCTCATTTGTCGGAACTGCCGATATCGGACCCCATAACATATAGCTGCCCTACAAACTGAATGCTCGGAATCAAGTTTTGGTAAGAAAAACTTTCAGATTTGACAAGATATATTCACGAAATTTCGTATAGATTATTTTATAAGACGAAACATACAAACCGAACGATCGGAATCAAGTTCTTGTATGGAAAACTTTCACATTTGACGTGGTATCTTCACGAAATTTGATATGGATTACTGCTTAAGGTATTAATATAATCTCCGAAAACAATGGTTCAGATCGGTTTACTATAGCATATATGTAGCTTCCATACGAATTGAACACATAATTACTAAAAGAAATGCACCTGTTGAGGGTATATTAGCTTCGGTGTAGACAAAGTTAACATTTTTTTTTGTTTTGTTCTTTCTTTAAAAAAGTAGGGAACCTCGAAATGGATCACCCTTTAAATGATTAAGTTATAAAAACCTCATCAGCACTTAACTCTTCACTTTGAAATATTCTCAGCGGCTTTTTATTACATTTTCGAGTTTAATTTTAGACAGTATGTCTGATAGCTTGTTCCTAAATATGTATGTATGTGCAATTTTCAGTTTCGTAATCAAAGTAATTAATTATTTGCATTGTAACAAGTTTTACATTTGCGTCAATGATTGTTTTCTAATTACAAATAAAATGTACGACAGCGAATGTTGATACAATGACTGAACTGATGCAAATACTATCAATGAGAAAAAACGTTATCATTCGCTGGCAACAATAGGAATATTTATAAAATACGAGAAAACAGACACAAATTTATAAATAAAATTATAATTGAATTAAAATAAATTTAATTAAATTTAAAAATTAAAATTTAAAAATAAAATAAATGTAATTAAATTGTGTTATATTACAGCTTACAACATATTTAGTGTTACTAATTATATGGGCGTCACCGTACACACACTTCTAAGCAAATATATACAACAAATTCGAAAACATTGCAAAATTTGTTGTAATATTTGTAAGTAAATATTTATTATAACAAGTGGTAGCTACTAACACACATAGGTTAGTATATACCACTGTGTCCAAAAAATAAGGTGACATTTGAATTTAAACTGCGCGCGTCAAAGGATTTGGGAAATTGTTATTTTTTTAGGTTGGTAGTACTGTCAGTCACATTTATGTCAAATTTCTTGTCAAAATCTTTATTAGTGTTTGAGATACGTGTCTTTTTTTTGTGATGTTTTCCTTTTTTGCGATGTGGAAATTTGTTGAGCAAAGAATTTGCATTAAATTTTGTTTACGGAATCAATTTTCTGCTGCGGATACATTGAGGATGGTGCAGAAAGCCTTTGGTGATGAGGCTATGTCTAAAAAAATGTTTTCAAGTGGTATAGTGAGTTCCAAGCCGGCCGTGAACGTGTCGAAGACGAAGAGCGTCCAGGGCGACCATCAACCTTTAACCGACGAAGCTCTCGTTCAACAAATCAAAAATTTGGTGTTGAAAAAACCCTCGATTAACAATTAGAGACCTTGCTGATGAAGTTGGCATATCGAAAGGCTCAGCCAATACCATTTTGAAGGATGTTTTAGGCCTCAAGCGCGTCAAATCTCAACTGGTACCGAAAACATTGAATTTTTTGGAAAAAAGGCGTCGCGTTAAAGTGTGTGAAACGATGCTTTCCGACTACCGAGGTGTCATGAAACGCATTATAACTGGCGATGAGACTTGGATGTATGCTTACGACCCCCAAACAACCGATCAATCGAGCGATTATCGTGCCAAAAGAGAGTTGAGACTAAAAAATTCGCGCCGCAGTTGCTCAAAAATCAAGATCATGTTGACTGTTTTCTTCGACTATCGTGGTGTTGTGCATTATGAATTCCTTCCAACCGGTCAAACAGTCAACAAGGAATATTATTTGAACGTTATACGTCGTTTGCGTAACGCTATCCGCCTAAAAAGACCGGAATTGTGGAAAGACAATTCTTGGTTTTTATACCACGATAATGCACCATCCCATACTGCCCTCGTAATTCGTGATCATTTCGCCAAAAACACAACCCATATCGTTCCGCAACCACCGTATTCACCTGATCTGGCGCCGTGCGACTTCTAGCTGTTCACCAAGCTCAAAAGACCGCTCCGGGGACACCGTTTTTATGCAATAGAGGAGATTCAAGCCGCAGGGAAGACGGAACTGAAGGCCATCCCGGAAAGTGACTACAACCAGTGTTTCAAAGATTGGAAAATCCGTTGGCATAAGTGCATTGCATCGGGAGGGGATTACTTTGAAGGGGATAAAATTGATTTAGAAGAATAATCAAAGAATTTTCAAAATAAATACAATGTCACCTTATTTTTTGGGCACAGTAGGACATATGTACTTACATATATAGCTTGCCTACGTACATAAGTATATAGTGTATACATTTAGGTATATAGAAATTTTCTACAAGCAAGCGAAGTGCATTGCTGATGCCCATAAACGCACAGCAACCATATCGGCCTACGATACATGTATGTATGCATGTTTAGTCGGCAGCTATTACGTTAATGTCAGTCAAGGTTTATGAATAAATCATAAGGCGAAATTATTTACATAACATATTTGTGAACATTTTGGTATGCGACGTGCGATACTGTTAAAGCGTAGTAAGATTCTTCGTCAAATTAGAAAAAGTTAATATTATTTACATGATTTGTATCTCCGTATGTACATATGTATATAAAAAAATTAATATACGAAATTGAAAACAGTAAATTTTATATATAGTACATAGGATTTAATATAACAATAAATCGGGAAAACTCGTTAAGGGGTTACATGGGTTTGCGGGTTTCAAAAAGTCGATTTTTTCAGGTCTTATTAAAGCCCTAGAATATTTTCGTAAATTTTTAAGTTGATCCGAGTAATAGTTTCGGAGATGCAGCCTTCAGAACTTGTGCGCTCGAGGTCTTTAAAAGCGTCTTTAAAAGCGTTTTTCTCGAAACTTTGTTTTTAAAGTCGGTTGGCAAGATTTCTCGAGAACTACTTAACCGAACTTCATGAAATTTTACACAGGTCTTTGAGATACAATTTTTAAATACTTTAACGAAGGATTATTTTTCGATTACAAGTATTTGCAAAAAATCTCGATAAAACTCAAAACGTTTTGACATATGTATGACTACTATTTGTGTTGTTTACAGTAACTTAAAATATTCATCTCGACGCTATTTGTATTGTTTACAGTTAAAATATTCATCTCGGCAAAAAAAATATAATTAATTATTAATCGCGAACATTTCCGCGTGATTAGTTTTTACAACTTTCGACGTGGATTAACTCAGCAACAGTGCATAGATGAACTTAATTAAATTTTTGGCGATGAAGCTCCATCAAGCACCAATGTTTATCGATTGTATGATGAATTAAATCGAGATCGTAGATCACTCCAAGACGAATTTGAAGAATGTCATTGAAAATCAGTTATTGTTCCGGAAACGCTGACAATGTGACCACGACTGTATGGTTCAGTGTTTCAGGATGGACCAAATCCAACAAAAAATTGTTCGGACACGAAGCAGTTCCAAGTAAATGGTTGTCTGTTTCTTGGAAATACGAGAAATGCTCCAATCATACCACTAAAACAAGGCAGAACGGTAATTTCTGAGTGATAAATAACCATTTGTTTGCCAGTTGTCTTTCAAGAAATCAGGACAATGAACCGCCGAAGCCAGCTCACTCTTCACGAGAATGCAAGAAGCTGTCAGAATAACTGCATTTTTGAACACTCAGGATAGATTTGATGAGTCATGCGCCGTAAGATCCGGACTTGGCTAGAAATAACCTCTTTTTATTTTCACACGATTAAGAGAAACTAATAGGTCCACGTTTTTGGACACCTGAAGAGGTGGTTGAAGCGTTCAGTAAGCATGTTTTGAAGATACCTCATTCAGAATGATAAAAGTGCTTCTACAATTGTTTCAATCAGCGAAAGTATATATGTACATATGTATGTATACAGATTTTAAGGGAGAACACTTTGAAGAAAACAATAAAGCTATTTTCGATGATTAATGTTTCGAAATATCTCCTGTCATCAAACAAACAGTCGTCGCACTCGCGACTTGGCACCCACGTCACTGTTAACAATCATAACTTCGACAACAACAATATCAGCCTCGAAATCCAATGCAGAATAACTTTGAGAAATAAAGTCCTCTCTCGACGAACAAAAACCAAACTATATAAATCACTCATTATTCCCGTCCCGCTATATGGTGCAGAAGGATGGACGATGACAACATCCGATGGGTCGACGTTACGAGTTTTCGAGAGAAAGATTCTACGGAAGATTTACGTTCCTCCGCGCATTGAAAACCGCGAATATCGCATTCGATGGAGCGATGAGATGTACGAGTTGTACGACGACATTGACATAGTTCAGTGAATTAAGAGACAGCGGCTTAGGTCATGTAGTCCGAATGGATGAAAATCAGCTTCAGCCAGCTTCAGCTCTGAAAGTATTATGACCCGCCCTGGGAAGCAGAGGAAGACCTCCATTCAGTTGGAAAGACCAGGTGGAGGAGGACCTGGCTTCGCTTGGAATCTCCAATTGGCGCTAACAGGCGAAAAGGAAGAACGACTGGCGCGTTGTTGTAAAGTCGGATATAACGGGTTTCTACGCCAATAAAGAAGAAGAGAACCGCAATTGGACTGAGATATAAGAATTATAGCTACCATACATACTGAAATAAATCTCGCTATTAGCCTCGAGGATATTCTTTTGCATAAAAAATTATACAAAACAAGGTCAACTTTATTTTACCACTAACCATTGACTATGCACAGAAAAATACAACAACAACTCGTAGCAACAACTGCAATAACGCAAATAATTAGTTCACACATTGACGGCGCCGTTTAGTCTAGTTGTAAACTAGCAGCGCCACTTCAAATTGTAATTTGTGCCTAATGAAGCTGACTAACTGTATTTACGTCCATTAAAGCATTACCAATGCAATTAAAAAATCCCGATGATAGTTAATTGTAATGGCCACATGGTTGAATTCCTGCGGGAGCAAATAGGTATTTGTACGCCCCACTGAAGGGACGGCTTTAAAACGCTAAGCTACCGTTAATTGGTCAGGTGCATTTTGAGGACGCAAAATAGCATTATGGCGCGTGTCGGTCGAACAAATTATTTTTGGAAACGCTGCGCTGCCAACATTTCCCGCCAACGATCGATATTATTGTTATTTGTTGTTTTTGTGTTTTTTCCCGTCAGTTAAATTTAACCATATTTATGGACATGTGTCGCGTATGCGAGTTTGTATAGCAACTCAGCGGCAATGTCAGCGTATCGCATGTACGAGTATGTATGTATGTAGGTAGGTGGATGTGTGGCTGCGTACTACGTGGTTTGACCAAATGTGGACGCTTACGTTCCGGTTGGTTGGTTGGTTTTGTTGACGCCACAACGTTTAACGAAATTATGTTGGCACGAATGAGCAGCATATGAAACGTGTCAGTGGAGTTAGAAGAAATGATTATGAAAAAGAGAAAAAACAAAAATGGCCGAGGAAGCAACCGAATATTTTATGACCAGCAGCTAAATTCTCCGGAACAAAAATGGGCAATCCGCTTATTCGAGCCATACAAATCTACCGGTACAGACGGAATCATTCCAGCAATGCTACAGAATGCGCTCTGACTATTCATGCCGTGGCTAAAGGCTATTTTTAGGGGATGCATAAAGTTCAGCTATGGGCCACACTCATGGAGAGACTAGGGTAGCTTTTATACCGAAGGTAGGCAGAAACAACCCAACCTATGAAAGAGTTTAGGCCTATAACTTCCTTCCTACCGAAAACGTTACGGGAAAATCTTGGGTGTGCACGCTAGGAACGCCGATATGTAACACCTCCAAGAAGCTTGACTAAAGCCCCGCACGCATAGACGAACTGGTATTTAATATCGAAAGGGCTCTTGAATATAAGGAATACGCTCTTGCATTCCTGGACATTTCTCGACGTTTCTACGGAATCTATTCTCAATAGTGTCCAGTCAATCGGTGTTGATCCTGCTATACAATGCTGGATCAGAAGCCTCTTGACCTCTAAAAGGATAGCAGCAGAATGGAACGACGCTAGAATAACATCTGTAGTCTCCGCTAGGTGGAGTGCTATCTGCGCTTTTATGGACAATAACGGTGAATAATCAACTAAGGAACTTGGACGGCAAAGCCCCTAAGATAATGGCATAAGCGGATGACATTGCCATCTTAATAACGGGCATTATGCCAAGCACTCTCAATACAGTCCAGAATTGGACATCACAAGCGGGTCAGGGGTTGAAACCGGATAAAACCGATCTGCTGGTGTTCACAAGAAAGCACAAAATTCCTCCAGGCAGGTGCCCTTCGTAAAATGAAACACAACTCTCTCTCAAGGACCGCACCAAGTACCTTGGAGTAGTTTTGGATAGCAAACTGCTATGGAAGCACAATGTGGGAAAAAGAGTGGTGCTTTATATGCATGTAGACAAATGCTCGACACAACCTAGGGGCTCCCTCTCACTCTCATGCACTGGAGCTACACAGCTATGAACATTTCTGCTCTACGGTGAAGTAGAACCGTGGACAGGCGTACGGAAATCCACATACCGAAAGCCAATTGAAAGGATTCCCACTGGCAATCGGTAGAAGGGACAGGCACACTAAAGATACCAACTAAAGGTGTACATTATATCATTCATGAATATTTGGTTATGAGAGAGCTTGGTGAAAAAAAGCGGCGCGGTAGCTAACTTCTGACCAAAAGCAACGACGAGTTGATGATTCGGAAAGTGTTCGGAGATGTTCAAGCGCAATAAACCCGAGTTTTTGCGTCGATATGTAACAACGAATGAAACATGGCTCCATTATTTCACACCGAAGTCCAATCGACAGACACCCGAGTAGACCTCAGCTGATGAACCCGCTCCAAACGAGTCAGCTGGCAAGACTGGCGTCTGCATTTGCATGCGTAAGAAATAATTTTTATTGACTACTACTGGACCGTTTGAAGGACGAAATCATCGAAATATTGCCGAATTTGAGTACAAAGAACGTGATATTTCCATAAGACAAAAATATTTCAAAATTATGTAATATTTAAAGCATGAAACTACAGCTGTGTTCAAAATAATAGAAAAAAATAAAAAAGATCCCAAACCGTCGTCTAGAGAAATAAAGAATCATCTAAATCTCGATGTTAGTTACGTAATAGTTCGTAGACGTTTAGTGGAATATAATTTATTCGCGCGGAGTCCGCAAAAAATTCCATTGTAGACAAAGAAACATAATTAGAGCACGGCTCCAATTAGCCAAGGAACATGGCAACTGGCAACTGGAGAAATGGAGAAATATTTTGTGGTCAATGGAATGTAAGGTAGTTTTTTTTGGTGGCACATGGTCTAGGCAGTATATCCGTCGTCCACCAATTACGGAATATAATCCGCAATACACTCTTAAGACCGTCAAACATGGTGCATAGTAGGAGAGTTTCTCGTACAACGGATTGGCACGAATCCATGTGATAAAAGAAACCATGGATCAGTACGTGTATGTGGATATATTGAAAACAGTTATGCTGCCATACGCGGAATGGAATGTGCCATTAAAGTGGTTGTTTCAGCAATATAACGACCCGAAACGTACAAGTAAATCTGCAAAGGAATGGCTTCAGGTCAATAAAGTTGAGATTATGTCGTGGCCTGCTCGGTCGCCTAACCTTAATTCCTTGTTGCTGACCGTAGACCATCAAGGGAATTCCCATACAAGGGAATTATGGAGCACAGTCCACGAGGCATGGCAGCAAATTCTACTGAAAAGGTGTCGTGATCTGATCGATCCCATGTCCCGCAGATGTGCTGCAGTAATAAAAAAATGACAGTTACTCGACTAAATACTAACTAAACTAACTTATATACTAGTCATAATTTACAATTTTTTAATTTATTATTAATTTTATTGAATTTTGTGCTGCACTTCTATTATTTTGAACACCGAATTATTGAGGTTTTTATTGAAATAATTTATTTTTTTTTTCCATTTACAGTGTATTACTAAAATTTCATTTATGCACTTTGCACTGCATAAAATGAACAATTCGTGGATAAAAAATAAATTAGTAAAATTCTTGTTTTTGTTGAAAACCATAACTTTGGATTTTATATTGTGATGCACTCCTAATATTTTGAACACAACTGTATATAATTTTTACATCAATATTGTTGATCGTCTTCACTACAACGCTCCACTCATCCGCTACATAAGCCAATTCCACTATTTACACACTGTTGGCATCAACACGACGGTTCTGGCTGTAAATTAGTCTATGAATTTGTAAATATGCCACGCTATTAGAAGCCATCTCATCGATTGAATGCTTCAACACCTGTCATATTAAGCAGTGAGCGCTCGTGGCAATTGCCAACCGACAATGAATGCAGGCAATATGATAATAAAAAGGCGCCAATAGCTGAATGAACCAAGTGTAGGCGCGTAAATCGATTTTATGCGGCAAGAGCAAATAGAAAAACAACTAAAAACCACACCCAACCACAGCAAACAGGGCTGGATGATTGTTAAGGCGCCAACAGTTGGCAATATTAATTTTTTACGACTCGACCAAATTTCGACCAGCCTTCAATGTTGTCAATACAATGTGGCAAGGTAGCATTTGAGTGGTTGGGCAACCTTCACATTGAGATGCGGGGCAACGCATGGTTGCCATAGCGAAAAAAAGTTAGAAAATATATACCACATATACATATATATAAAAAGATGACAACAGACTATGACAGATGCGGACAAAAATTACGGCAACTGATGAGGCGATGACTGACTGAGTGACGGCGACTGAAAAGCGCACGAAGGTCACAAGGAGGCAGTGGGCGGCCACCACCAGGACATTGTGTATGGCACATGGCTAACAAGTGCCTAGGAGTGCTTGCATTAATGAGTGGCGCCCCCGAAGCATCCGACCAACCGCTCTACTACCAAATTACAAGCGAAACCGCATAATAAATGAGGAAGCGTTTGCGAATGAGTGTAGTAGTGTGGGTGGAAGCGAGGCTCCTGCAAAGAAAGTGAATGAAAGGCAAGAGCCACCGCTCGTATATGTAGGTGTATATTACTTATATGAAACGCTATTGAAGAGCAAATAATGACTTAGACAAGGGCAAGAAAAGGTAAAGCGCTGCGAGACGACTGAAAACCGCAACGACAAGCTATGGGAAGGGCAGAAACACACACTAAGAATAATAAGAAGGCTGAAGGATACAAGAAATTTTCTTGTTGAATTGGTACTTCAATGTCAGAAAATTGCAGAAAGGCAGCGCAGGAAGGAAGTGCATACAGCCAGACAACAGTTACACTTAAATGCAGCGCCATTTTGCACCGCCACGCAAATGTGTATGTGCATAAACTACACGAAATCATATACAAGCATACATATGTATGTATGAGTGTGAGCGGAAGTGAGTATGCATTTGAGTGAAAATTATACGAAATGGAGGAGTCTACACGCTAGCAAATCATATAGACGGAAAATGAAAATGCTTGCGGCGAACCGCGAACCGCGAAAAGGCAGCAGAAGCAGAGTGTAAGCATATTTTTAACAAACGAAATGCATTTAAAGTCGTGTTAGTCGTGTTAGTGAACACTGAAATAAATGTAAATTGAATTTCAGAAATGTATTTTTTGCTGCAGCATAAAAGCGCCAGTTTCGAGGTATATTTAGTATATAAAAATTATAGTAAAGTAAAAAATTCATAGCAAAGCATTTTTTGATACCCGCTGACAATGCTTTGAATAAATTTCCGATTAATGAAGGGGATAGTTATATCACAAGTTCAGGGAATACGTCTGCACATTTAAATAATTTGTAAACAAGAAAAAAAGTTAACTCCGGTTGGGCCGAAGCTAAAATATCATTATTTGAAAAAAGTTTTAATACAAAGATTTGATTTCGCTAGTTCAGTTAGTATTCTACTCTAGAATTTTGAAAAAATCGATTTTTTTTTTCATATATTTAAAGTTTAGACTTTCAAAAATATGACCTTGGAAGGATTTTTCAAAATTCGACTTATTTTCGAAGATACAGACGATTTTGTGAGGTGGCGTCCGTGCTCACTAGAATTGTCTCCTAAACTTTAAACGCGTTTTTCTCGAAACTACTTTTTTCCACACGGTACCGGCATTATCTCAAGTTCTATATAACCGATTTACTTGAAATTTTGTGTGTACCTTTTTTATATAATCCTTTATCGTTCCTACCAGCATCGTGTCAAAATTTTTGTTTTTAGCATTTTAAATATTTTAAATTCAGGAATTTCAAAAAAAAAGCGTAAAAAATTATTTTTATTTTCAGGCAGTCGCCATTCTTCAAAAAAAAAAATTTTTTCGTGTTCCCGGACTATAACAGCATCCTTACTGATTAAGAATATCTTTTGATAAAAAATCAGTTTCAGACCACAAGGAGAGTCAGGATCAATGTCACCAGGATACGCTATTTTTGTTTTTACACCTGTCTCTCTCCCCCCCTCTAATTATTTTAATTTTTAATATTTTTTTGTAAAAATTTTTTTTGTATTCTTAAAATATTCAATAAAAACACCTTAAAAAAATGGATAGTAAAAATATTTTTTGTTTTTTTTTTAATAAAATTCAAAAAACTGCCCAAAATTTGATTTCTAGAGTAGAATACCCCCTTAAAATATCGTAATCGGCACTGTGGAAAAAATATTTTTGATATCCTGTTTAGTCTGCGAAATTATTGATATTGAAAGCATTTGTGTAAATAGGTATTATTTAAATATGAAAAAAAGGTTGAAGCTTGTATTTATATGCATTATGTAAAGGTAAAAAATATCGAGAATATCAAAACAGGCAAAAATAATTTGACTACGCTGAGTTCATCAAAATGAAATTAATCTTATTGACTATTTTTCTAGATTAGCTTTCGTTTTCGCGCTATTTAATATATAAACTCATAAACTGGTAAGCACTGGAAAGCATTTTAGTTTTCATTTTTAGATCAGAATCAATCGCATGAAGATAAAGCCCATAAAAATAAATAAGGGAAACTATTTGAGATTAAATTAAATTATTAAAATATGTAGAATCTAATAATAAAGGAATATTTTAAATAAGATTTAATTAAAAAAAAAATTTTTCTTGATTTAATTTTCAAAAACAAAAATAAAAAAAATTAGATTTCATTTAAACAAAAAATTAAAATATTAGATTTCATTTTCAAAAATCAAAAAAATTAAAATATTAGATTTTATTTTCAAAAACAAAAAAAAAACAGAAATAATTTAAAAAAAAAAAATCAATACCTAAATAGTAGGAATTCAAATAAAAGAGATTATAGATCTTATGCCGTTTTTATTTTATTTTTTTCCAATATTGATGTACCGCTTGATAAAAAAGTTCAATGAAATAACACAAGCCAAGCAAAGCGCTTAAAAATGTTGCAACAGAAATTCAGTACACTAATTAAAGTCATGGCTCGACTGAGCCTATATTGAGGATACATATATACATAAACAAATATATACATTACACACAAGCGAGCGCGCGCATGCCATGTACACATGCACATATGAATGACTCCAATACACAAAGGCGCTCAAAGCACATTGTTGCATTTATGCCACGCTAAACTCATCAACTACCTTAACATACATGCATATGTATTATATATACATACATACATATAGTTGTTTTATTCGCTGCTTTCAACGTTGCAAAGCCGCCAAGTCAGTCAGTTACTCAGTCAGCGAGTCAGTGAGACAGAATGAGCGAGCGACGAAATACGCCGTCCCGGCACAACGAACAGAGGAAACACTCAATGATAAGCACAACGCTACTCTATGCAAAGGTCAATCATACGCCATGGTGCACAACGTCAGCAATGTCTAGTGGAACGTTGCAGTAACGCCACGCAACGCAACAACTGAAACTGAAAAGTGTGCGCCGTCGACGACGTTCCTTCATACATTTTTTTTTTTTTTGCTCAATTAAAGCGCTGAGCGACAAGGTGAGCGGGTGAGGGGTGCAAGACATTGCCGTCAAGCAATAGACAGACAGGCAGATAGCAACGGAACAGTGGCATACGCTGACGTTGCATACAAATGTACGTATACAAATAAGTGTGTGTGTGTGTTTATCGATGCGCACGTATGTTCGTAGATATGCATAAACGCCTATTATATTGCTCATCTGCTTAGCCAAGCATGCAATAATGTATGCGACCAAACAACGCTGACTTGCAACGAGTAGTGTGACTATGCGGCGTGTATTTGAGTTGCTACTTAAATAGCAAGAAAATTTTTTCAAGCTTCGAGCATAAAAATAAGTACAAATGTAAGGAAAAAGCGGCTACAAAAAGGAAAGCAACAAAACACGCATGTAATCGATGGTTGTGGAGAGTACGTGCCTTTCATTGAGCTGCCACCGTCGTTTTTGGACTGCAGTTATACATACATAGTATGTATGTATGTATATGTATATAAATATATGTATTTACGTTTCCATATATATACATAATGTGTGCATTTGCTTGTATATGTATGTATGTATATCGTCATCTAAAATGCAAAATAACGTAACATCACTTTTCATAAATTTGCAGGCGAAGGAAAAGCGATGGAATAGAAATAAATCAATTTTGGTTATAAATCGGTTACATTTGGGTTATGTATTGCTTATAAATGGGTTATATATTGGTTATCATACACTCAAATTGAAACCAAATTTGACTTTTGGTTATAAAATGGTTATATATTGCTTTTATATTGGTTATATATAGGTTATATATTGGTTATCATACACTCAAATTGAAACCAAATTTGACTTTTGGTTATAAAATGGTTATACATGGGTTATATATTGCTTTTATATTGGTTATATACAGGTTATATATAGGTTATCATACACTCAAATTGAAACGAAATTTGAGTTTTGGTTATAAAATGGTTATCTATTGGTTATTATACCCGTTTTTTTTTTTTTTGATTATACTCTTTTTTGCTTTTTAGCGGACAATATGAATGTTTGAAACACCAAACCAAAGTGGGCATATAATTTACATATGTATGCAAGTAGCAAGAGCGCACATACTTGTATATGCTTGCATGCTAACATACAATAAATACATATATATGTATGTATATACAGCTATATGCCTGCAACTCTATCAGTTTTTTGTGTGACGCGCACTCGTAGCACTTGAGGTCACAGATAAACATCTCACAACTCATTGACGCTTATCTAGACGCGCAACGACGTGTATATGTGCACGAGTCAATTGTTAACTATGTAGACTAGACATGATTACTCTATACACATACATAGGGGACTCACCCTATACATATATGTATATACATATGTACATAAGTATGTAATTATATGAAAGCATATACATATGTACATACATCGATTTTAAATTGTACTCGAGGCAAACGCTTATCAGTGACATTGTTGTCAGTTTTTTGTTGTTGTATTGCTATTTTTGCCGCGCCTCAAGCCTACCAAACTGATTACACTTTATATAAATTGATAGTGCATAGCTGGTCCCTGCAGGGAAATTGATTAACTTTGCAATCAACGCGATACCACAGCTAATTTAGGTCGTCTGTTTTGAGGCGTGTTCGTAAATAATTAAATAAAAATAAATTTAAATCATTATTTAAGCTAATTCTTTTCAAAAACGTATTATTAATATTTTTATGAGATTGCCGCTTTGTTCTCGGTCGATCGAAGAGATAAAGGCCATCCCAAAAAGTGCTTATGAAAGGTGTTACGTGGACTGGAAAAATCGTTGTCATAAGTGTATTACATCTAGTTGTGATTATTTTGAAAGCGTTTAATTTAAAATTACGAGGTACTTCTTTGTCACAATGTATATACTATATACATATACATACATACATATGTATATGTACCATTTCCTATTAAGAATCATTTTTGTTATAAGCAGCGTGGAAATTTTTATCACATATCGAAAACTTTCCTACAGGGTTGCTACTTTTTTGACGTGCCTACAGGTACCAGCACAATGTCTGAAATATATAACTAAAAAAAAAAACAATGTAGGGAGTTTACATTGTAGAAATTTTAAAATTTAAATATAAAATGTATTCATTACTCATTAAAACCTGATGAAAGTGTGGCAGCACTAGGGTGTCTTTGAAAATTATCTTCAAAACGCTAACGGCTTTCATTTAATTAACCACTTAACTGTGAATTTAAAAAAATCTATTTTTTGAATGCAAAATTCCAAATATTTTTTAAGTTAAAATTTTAAAATATTTTTTAAGTTAAAATTTTAAAATATTTTTTAAATTAAAATTTTAAAATTTTAAATTAAAAAAAAAAAAAACGCGTTTTACTGGTGGTTTGCAAGTGGATATAAGGCCTTAAGGGGTTACATGGGTTACGGGTTTCAAAAAATTTAAATTTTGTATTGTCTTATTAAATTCTATAAAACCTTTGGAATTTTTTTCTAAACTTTTAAGTTGATCTGAGTCAATAATTTGCAGCTTTTTGCACTGTCCAAAAACATGTTGAACGAGTGTTTTAGCTCGTTGGCTGGTATGGCCGCCAAATGCCGGAGCAAGTCTTTTTAATGGCCTCTACGTCTGCACAACGCTTTCCTTTCATGGGCAAATGTAATTTTCCGAAAAGGAAGAGTCGCACGGTGCCATATCAGGTGAATACGTGGAAGTAATAAATGGTTAAAATGTGATTTTTGGTCAAATAATCGCCCTACATCAATCAATTTGTGCGGAACAAACCGTAACCCCTTGAAAACTAGAACTAGGTCTTCAAAATAAATAATTCGAAATAGTATACGATTTTCATCAGTTCTAAAAATATTTTCCGGAAACTGTATATATAATGTTTACGGAAACACACGTCAATAAATTGTCTTTTTTTTTCTTTTTATTTTTTACGGG
>JAPZAG010000579.1:0-62168 GCA_027475135.1 Bactrocera correcta
TAATTAACCTAAATATGCTAAACCAGTTATTTGAAGATTTTCGATATCGATTGCTAAATGTGTAATTCCAAGAATCTCGACTACATACCTAAATATAAGATTACGGAATTCTTCCAAATGCACTGCCGTTATGGCTTTATATAGACTTTAATACGTTAAAGAAGGTTTATTTACTTAAATATGTTAAACTAATGATTTGAAGCATTTCGATATCGCTTGCCAAATATGTATATACAAGAAAATCGAATTCATACCTAAATATAAGACTACGGAATTCTTCCAAATGTACTGTCGTTATGCCGCCATGGCTCTTTATCAACTTCAATACGTTAAAGAAGGTTAATTAACTTAAATATGTTAAACTAATGATTTGAAGCATTTCGATATCGATTGCTAAATGTGTATATACAAGAAAATCGAATTTATACCTAAATATAAAATTAAAACATTACGGAATTCTTATAAATGCACTGCCGTTATACCGTTAAGGCTTTATGTAGACTTCAGTAAGCTAAAAAATGTTTATTAACTTAATATGTTAAACTAATCGACTTAATACCTAAATATAAGATTACGGAATTCTTCCAAATGCACTGCCGTTATGGCTTTAAATAAACTTCAATACGTTAAAGAAGGTTAATTAACTTAAATATGTTAAACTAATGATTTGAAGCATTTCGATATCGCTTGCCAAATATGTATATACAAGAAAATCGAATTTATACCTAAATATAAGATAACGGAATTTTTCTAAATGCACTGGCGTTATGCCGTTTACACTTTATGTAGACTTCAGTGCGTTAAAGAAGGTTAAATAACTTAAATATGTTAAACTAATGATTCGAAGCATTTCGATATCGATTGCTAAATGTGTATATACAAGAAAATCGACTTTATACCTAACTAAAAGATTACGGAATTCTTCCAAATGTACTGTCATTATGCCGCCAAGGCTTTGTACCAACTTCAATACGTTAAAGAACGTTAATTATTTTAAATATGTTAAACTAATGGTTTGAAGCATTTTGATATCGCTTGCTAAATGAATATATACAAGAAAGTCGAATTTATACCTAAATATAAGATAACAGAATTCTTCTAAATGCAGTGCTGTTATACTGTTAAGGCTTTATGTAGACTTCAGTGCATTAAAGAAGGTTTATTAACTTAAATATGTTAAACTAATGACTTGAAGCATTTCGATATCGATTGCTAAATGTGTATATACAAGAAAATCGACTTCATACCTAAATATAAAATTACGGAATTCTTCCAAATGTACTGTCGTTATGCCGCTATGGCTTTGTATAAACTGCAGTTCGTTAAAGAAGGTTTATTAACTTAAATATGTTAAACCAGTTATTTGAAGCATTTCGATATCGACTGCTAAATGTGTAAATACAAGAAAATCGACCTTACACCTAAATATAAAATTATAACATTACGGAATTCTTCTAAATGCACTGCCGTTATAACGTTAGTGCGTTACGTAGACTTCAGTAAGCTAAAAAATGTTTATTAACTTAATATGTTAAACTAATGATTTGAAGCATTTCGATATCGATAGCTAAATATGTATATACAAGAAAATCGACTTTACACCTAAATAAAAGATTACGGAAATTACCCAAATATACTGCCGTTATGCCGTTATGGCTTCTGTAAGGAAGGTTAATTATTTAAATATGATAAGCTAATGGTTTGAAGCATTTCGATATCGATTGCTAAATATGTAAATTCAAGAAAATCGACTTTATACCTAAATATAAAATTATAACATTATTGAATTCTTCTAAATGCACTGCCGTTATGCCATTAGGGCCTTATGTAGACTTTAGTGCGCTAAAGAAGGTTTATTAACTTAAATATTATAAATGTGTATATACAAGAAAATCGAATTTATACCTAAATATAAGATAACATAATTCTTCTAAATGCACTGCCGCTATGCCGTTAAGGCTTTGTGTAGACTTCAGTGAGTTAAAGAAGGTTTATTAACTTAAATATGTTAAACTAATGATTTGAAGCATTTCGATATCGATTGCTAAATGTGTATATACAAGAAAATCGACTTTATACCTAAATATAAGATTACGGAATTCTTCCAAATGTACTGACGTTATGCCGCCATGGCTTTATGTCAACTTCAATTCGGTAAAGAAGGTTAATTAACTTAAAAAAGTTAAACTAATAATTTGAAGCATTTTGATATCGCTTGCTAAATGAGTATATACAAGAAAGTCGAATTTATACCTAAATATAAGATAACGGAATTCTTCTAAATGCAGTGCAGTTATAGCGTTAAGGCTTTATGTAGACTTCAGTGCGTTAAAGAAGGTTTATTAACTTAAATATGTTAAACTAGTGATTTGAAGCATTTCGATTGCTAAATGCGTATATTGAACAAAATCGACTTTATACCTAAAAATAAGATTACGGAACTCTTCCAAATGCACTGCCGTTATGCCGTTAAGGCTTTTGTAGACTTCAGTAAGATAAAGAGGATTAACTAACTTAAATCTGTTAAACTTATGATGTGAAGCATATCGGCATCGATTGCTTAATGTGTATATACAAGAAAATCGACTTTATACCTAAATATAAGATTGCGGAATTGTCCCAAATGTACTGTCGTTATGCCGCCATGGCTTTGTATCACCTTCAATACGTTAAAGAAGGTTTATTAACTTAAATATGTTAAACTAATAATTTGAAGCATTTTGATATCAATTGCTAAATGAATATGTACAAGAAAATCGAATTCATACCTAAATACAAGATTACGTAATTCTTCTAAATGCACTGCCGTTATGCCGTTAAGGCTTTTGCAGACTTCAGTAAGAAAAAGAGGGTTAAGTAACTTAAATATGTTTTACTAATGATTTGAAACATTTCGATATCGATTGCTAAATTTGTATCAACTACAATACGTTAAAGAAGGTTAATTAACTTAAATATGTTAAACTAATGATTTGAAGCATTTCGATATCGCTTGCCAAATATGTATGTACAAGAAAATCGAATTTATACATAAATATAAGATAACGGAATTCTTCTACATGCACTGCCGTTATGCCGTTAACGCTTTTTGTAGACTTCAGTGCGTTAAAGAAGGTTTATTAACTTAAATATGTTAAAATAATGATTTAAAGCATTTCGATATCGATTGCTAAATGTGTATATACAAGAAAATTGACTTTATACCTAAATATAAGATTACGGAATTCATCCAATCCTACTGTCATTATGCCGTCATGGCTTTTTATCAACTTCAATACGTTAAAGAAGGTTAATTATTTTAAATATGTTAAAATAATGGTTTGATGCATTTCGATATCGATTGCTAAATGTGTAAATACAAGAAAATCGATTTTTACCTAAATATAAAATTATAACATTACGGAATTCTTCTAAATGCACTGCCGTTATACTGCTAAGGCTTTATGTAGACTTTAGTAAGCTAAAAAATGTTAATTAATTTAATATGTTAAACAAATGATTTGAAGCATTTCGATATCGATAGCTAAATATGTATATACAAGAAAATCGACTTTATACCTAAATATAAGATTACGGAATTCTTCTACATCCACTGCCGTTATGCCAACTTCAGATCGTTAAAGAAGGTTTATTAACTTAAATATGTTAAACTAATGAGTTGAAGCATTTCGATATCGATTGCTAAATGTGTATATACAAGAAAATCGATTTTATACCTAAATAAAAGATTACGGAATTCACTCAAATATACTGCCGTTATGCCGTTATGGCTTTATTTAAACTTCAGTAAGATAAAGAAGGTTAATTATCCTAAATATGCTAAACCAGTTATTTGAAGATTTTCGATATCGATTGCTAAATGTGTAAACCCAGGAAACTCGACTACATACCTAAATATAAGATTACGGAATTCTTCCAAATGTACTGTCGTCATGCCGCCATGGCTCTTTATCAACTTCAATACGTTGAAGAAGGTCAATTAACTTAAATATGTTAAACTAATGATTTGAAGCATTTCGATATCGATTGCTAAATTTGTATATACAAGAAAAACGAATTTATATCTAAATATAAAATTAAAACATTACGGAATTCTTCTGAATGTACTGCCGTTATACCGTTAAGGCTTTATGTAGACTTCAGTAAGCTAAAAATTTTTATTAACTTAATATGTTAAACTAATGATTTGAAGCATTTCGATATCGATATCTTAATGTGTATATAAAAGAAAATCGACTTTATACCTAAATATAAGATTACGGAATTCTTCCAAATGCTCTGCCGTTATGCTTTAAATCAAGAAGCTAAATGTGTATATTCAAGAAAATCGACTTTATACCTAAATATAAGATAACGGAATTCATATAAATATACTGCCGTTATGCCGTTATGGCTTTATGTAAACTTCAGTAAGATAAAGAAGGTTAATTAACTTTAATATGCAAAACCAGTTATTTGAATCATTTCGATATCGATTGCAAAATGTGTATGTACAAGAAAATCGACTTTATGCCTAAATATAAGACTACGGAATTCTTCCAAATGCACTGCCGTTATGCCGTTATGGCTTTATATTAACTTCAGTTCGTTAAAGAAGATTTATTAACTTAAATATGTTAAACCAGTTATTTGAAGCATTTCGATATCGATTGCTTAATGCATATATACAAGAAAATCGACTTTATACCTAAATATAAGATTACGGAATTCTTCCAAATGTACTGTCGTTATGCCGCCATGGCTTTATGTCAACTTCAATTCGTTAAAAAAGGTTAATTAACTTAAAAAAGTTAAACTAATAATTTGAAGCATTTTGGTATCGCTTGCTAAATGAGTATATACAAGAAAGTCGAATTTATACCTAAATATAAGATAACGGAATTCTTCTAAATGCAGTGCAGTTATACCGTTATCTCTTTATGTAGACTTCAGTGCGTTAAAGAAGGTTTATTATCTTAAATATGTTAAACTAATGATTTGAAGCATTTCGATATCGATTGCTAAATGCGTATATTGAACAAAATCGACTTTATACCTAAATATAAGATTACGGAACTCTTCCAAATGCACTGCCGTTATGCCGTTAAGGCTTTTGTAGACTTCAGTAAGACAAAGAGGATTAATTAACTTAAATCTGTTAAACTTATGATGTGAAGCATATCGGCATCGATTGCTAAATGTGTATATACAAGAAAATCGACTTTATACCTAAATATGCGATTACGGAATTGTCCCAAATATACTGTCGTTATGCCGCCATGGCTTTGTATCACCTTCAATACGTTAAAGAAGGTTTATTAACTTAAATATGTTAAACTAATGATTTGAAGCATTTCGATATCGATTGTTAAATGTGTATATACAAGAAATTCGAATTTATACCTAAACATAAGATTACGGAATTCTACTACATGCACTGCCATTATACCGCCATGGCTTTATGTTAACTTCAGTGCGTTAAAGAAGGTTTATTAACTTAAATATGTTAAAATAGTGATTTGAAACATTTCGATATATATCGACTTTATATCTAAATATAAGATTATACCTAAATATAAGATTACGTAATTCTTCTAAATGCACTGCCGTTATACCGTTAAGGCTTGATGTAGACTTCAGGAAGATAAATAGGGTTAATTAACTTAAATATGTTAAACTAATGATTTGAAGCATTTCGATATCGATTGCTAAATGAGTATGTACAAGAAAATCGAATTCCTACCTAAATATAAGATTACGTAATTCTTCTAAATGCACTGCCGTTATGCCGTTAAGGCTTTTGCAGACTTCAGTAAGAAAAAGAGGGTTAAGTAACTTAATTATGTTAAACTAATGATTTGAAGCATTTCGATATCGATTGCTAAATATGTAAATACAAAGAAATCGACTTTATACCTTAATATAAGATTACGAAATTCTTCTAAATGCACTGCAGTTATACCGTTAAGGCTTTATGTAGACTTCAGTGTGTTAAAGAAGGTTTATTATAAATAACTTGAAAATGTAAAACTAATGATTTGAAGCATTTCGATATCGATTGCTAAATGTGTATATGCAAGAAAATCGTCTTTACATATACCTAAATATAAGATTACGGAATTCTTTCAAATGTACTGTGTTATGCCGCCATGGTTTGTATCAACTACAATACGTTAAAGAAGGTAAATTATTTTGAATATGTTAATCTAATGGTTTAAAGCATTTCGATATCGACTGCTAAATGTGTAAATACAACAAAATCGACTTTATACCTAAATATAAAATAATAACATTACGAATTTCTTCTAAATGCACTGCCGTTATACCGTTAAGGCTTTATGTAGACCTCATTAAGCTAAAAAATGTTTATTAACTTAATATGTTAAACTAATGATTTGAAGCATTTCGATATCGATAGCTAAATGTGTATATACAAGAAAATCGAATTTATACCTAAATATAAGGTAACGGAATTCTTCTAAACGCACTGCCGTTATGCCGTTAAGGCTGTATGTAGACTTCAGTAAGATAAAGGGGAATAATTAACTTAAATATGTTGAACTTATGATTTGAAGCATTTCGATATCGATTGCTAAATATGTAAATACAAGAAAATCGACTTTGTACCTAAATATAAGATTACGGAATTCTTTTAAATGCACTGCAGTTATACCGTTAAGGCTTTATGTAAACTTCAGAGCGTTAAAGAAGATTTATTATAAATAACATGAAAATGTAAAACTAATGATTTGAGGCATTTCGATATCGATTGCTAAATGTGTATGTACAACAATATCGACTTTATACCTAAATAAAAGATAACGGAATTCTTCTACATGCACTGCCGTTATGCCGTTAAGGCTTTTGTAGACTTCAGTATGAAAAAGAGGGTTAATTAACTTAAATATGTTAAACTAATATTTTGAAGCATTTCGATATCGATTGCTAAATGAGTATATACAAGAAAATCGACTTTGTACCTAAATATAAGATTATGGAATTCTTCTAAATGCACTGCCGTTATGCCGCCATGGCTTCATGTCACCTTCGGTAGGTTAAAGAAGGTAATTTAACTTAAATATGTTAAACTAATGATTTGAAGCATTTCGATATCGATAGCTAAATGTGCTAGTACAAGAAACTTGACTTTATACCTAAACATAGGATAACGGAATTCTTCCAAATGCACTGCCGTTAATCCGCCATGGCTTTATGTCAACTTCAGTTTGTTAAAGAAGGTTTGTTAACCTAAATATGTTAAACTAATGATTTGAAGCATTTCGATATCGATTGCTAAATATTTAAATACAAGCAAATCGACTTTATACCTTAATATAAGATAAGATAATTCTTCTAAACGCACTGCAGTTATACCGTTAAGGCTTTATGTAGACTTCAGTGCGTTAAAGAAGGTTTATTAACTTTAATATGTCAAACTAATGATTTGAAGCATTTCGATACCGATTACTAAATGTGTATATACAAGAAAATCGACTTTATACCTAAATATAAGATAACGGAATTCTTCTACATGCACTGCCGTTATGCCGCAATGATTTTATGCCAACTTCAGTTCTTCGAAGAAAGTTTATTAACTTAAATATGTTAAACTAATGAGTTGAAGCATCTCGATATCGATTGCTAAATGTGTATGTACAACAAAATCGAATTTATACCTAAACATAAGATTACGGAATTCTTCTACATGCACTGCCGTTATACCGCTATGGCTTTATGTTAACTTCAGTGCGTTAAAGAAGGCTTATTAACTTAAATATGTTAAAATAATGATTTGAAACATTTCGATATATGTATCGACTTTATATCTAAATATAAGATTATACCTAAATACAAGATTACGTTATTCTTCTAAATGCACTGCCGTCATGCCGTTAAGGCTTGATGTAGACTTCAGGAAGATAAGTAGGGTTAATTAACTTAAATATGTTAAACTAATGATTTGAAGCATTTCGATATCGATTGCACGATGTGTTTATACAACAAATAGATTTTATACCTAAATATAAAATTACGAAATTCTTCTACACGCAGTGCCGTTATGCCGCCATGGCTTCATGTCACCTTCAGTTCTTTAAAGAAGGTTTGTTAACTTAAATATGTTAAACTAATGATTTGAAGCATTTCGATATCGATTGCTAAATGTGCTAGTACAAGAAACATGACTTTATACCTAAACATAGGATAACGGAATTCTTCCAAATGCACTGCCGTTAATCCGCCATGGCTTTATGTCAACTTCAGTTCTTTAAAGAAGGTTTGTTAACTTAAATATGTTAAACTAATGATTTGAAGCATTTCGATATCGATTTCTAAATGCATATATACAAGCAAATCGGCTTTATACCTAAATATAAGATTACGGAATTCTTCCAAATTACTGTCGCTATGCCGCCATGGCTTTATTTCACCTTCAATACGTTAAAGATGGTTAATTAACTTAAATATGTTAAACTAATGATTTGAAGCATTTCGATATCGATTGCTAAATATGCAAATACAAGAAAATCGACTTTATACCTTAATATAAGATTACGGAATTCTTCTAAATGCACTGCAGTTATCCCGTTAAGGCTTTATGTAGACTTCAGTGCGTTAAAGAAGGTTTATTAACTTTAGTATGTTAAACTAATGATTTGAAGCATTTCGATATCGATTACTAAATGTGTATATACAAGAAAATCGACTTTACATATACCTAAATATAAGATTACGGAATTCTTCCAAATGTACTGTCGTTATGCCGCCATGGTTTGTATCAACTACAATACGTTAAAGAAGGTTAATTATTTTAAATATGTTAAACTAATGGTTTGAAGCTTTTCGATATCGACTGCTAAATGTGTAAATACAACAAAATCGAATTTATACCTAAACATAAGATTACGGAATTCTTCTACATACACTGCCGTTATACCGCCATGGCTTTATGTTAACTTCAGTGCGTTCCAGAAGCCTTATTAACTTAAATATGTTAAAATAATGATTTGAAGCATTTCGATATCGATTGCTAAATGAGTATATACAAGAAAATCGACTTTATACCTAAATATAAGATTACGTAATTCTTCTAAATGCACAGCCGTTAAGCCGCTAAGGCTTTATGTAGACTTAAGGAAGATAAATAGGGTGAATTAACTTAAATATGTTAAACTAATAATTTGAAGCATTTCGATATCGATTGCTAAATGCGTATATTGAACAAAATCGACTTGATACCTAAATATAAGATTACGGAACTCTTCTAAATGCACTGCCGTTATACCGTTAAGGCTTTATGTAGACTTCAGTAAGCTAAAAAATGTTTATTAACTTAATATGTTAAACTAATGATTTGAAGCATTTCGATATCGATATCTGAATGTGTATATAAAAGAAAATCGACTTTATACCCAAAATATAAGATTACGGAATTCTTCCAAATGCTCTGCCGTTATGGCTTTAAATCAACTTCAATACGTTAAAGAAGGTTAACAAACTTAAATATGTTAAACTAATGATTTGAAGCATTTTGATATCGCTTGCCAAATATGTATACACAAGAAAACAGAATTTATACCTAAATATAAGATAACGGAATTTTTCTAAATGCACTGCTGTTATGCCGCTAACACTTTATGTAGACTTCAGTGCGTTAAAGAAGGTTTAATAACTTAAATATGTTAAACTAGTGATTTGAAGCATTTCGATATCGATCGCTAAATGTGTATATACAAGAAAATCGACTTTATACCTAAATATAAAATTACGGAATTCTTCCAAATGTACTGTCGTTATGCCGCCATGGCTTTATGTCAACTTCAATTCGTTAAAGAAGGTTAATTAACTTAAAAAAGTTAAACTAATGATTTGAAGCATTTTGATATCGCTTGCTAAATGAGTATATACAAGAAAGTCGAATTTATACCTAAATATAAGATAACGGAATTCTTCTAAATGCAACGCAGTTATACCGTTAAGGCTTTATGTAGACTGCAGTGCGTTAAAGAAGGTTTATTATCTTAAATATGTGAAACTAATGATTTGAAGTATTCGATATCGATTGCTAAATGCGTATATTGAACAAAATCGACTTTATACCTAAATATAAGATTACGGAACTCTTCCAAATGCCTTGCCGTTATGCCGTTAATGCTTTTGTAGACTTCAGTAAGATAAAGAGGATTAATTAACTTAAATCTGTTAAACTTATGATGTGAAGCATATCGGCATCGATTGCTAAATTTGTATATACAAGAAAATCGACTTTATACCTAAATATAAGATTACGGAATTGTCCCAAATATACTGTCGTTATGCCGCCATGGCTTTGTATAACCTTCAATACTTTAAAGAAGCTTTATTAACTTAAATATGTTAAACTAATGATTTGAAGCATTTCGATATCGATTGCTAAATGAGTATGTACAAGAAAATCGAATTCCTACCTAAATATAAGATTACGTAATTCTTCTAAATGCACTGCCGTTATGCCGTTAAGGCTTTTGCAGACTTCAGTAAGAAAAAGAGGGTTAAGTAACTTAAATATGTTTAACTAATGATTTGAAGCATTTCGATATCGATTGCTAAATATGTAAATATAAGAAAATCGACTTTATACCTTAATATAAGATTACGGAATTCTTCTAAATGCACTGCAATTATACCGTTAAGGCTTTATGAAGACTTCAGTGTGTTAAAGAAGGTATATCATAAATAACTTGAAAATGTAAATTTAATGATTTGAAGCATTTCGATATCGATTGCTAAATGTGTATATACAAGAAAATCGACTTTACATATACCTAAATATAAGATTACGGAATTCTTCCAAATATACTGTCGATATGCCGCCATGGTTTGTATCAACTACAATACGTTAAAGAAGGTTAATTATTTTAAATATGTTAAACTAATGGTTTGAAGCATTTCGATATCGACTGCTAAATGTGAAAATACAACAAAATCGACTTTATACCTAAATATAAAATTATAACATTACGGATTTCTTCTAAATGCACTGCCGTTATACCGTTAAGGCTTTATGTAGACCTCATTAAGATAGAAAATGCTTTATTAACTTAAATATGTTAAACTTAGTGATTTGAAGCATTTCGATTATCTATTGCTAAATATGTAAATACAAGAAAATCGACTTTATACCTAAATATAAGATATACGTAGTATTCTTCTAAAGCACTGCCGTTATGCCGTTAAGGCTTTATGTAGACTTCAGTAAGATAGAGAAGGGCATAAATAACTTAAATATGTTAAACTAATGATTTGAAGCATTTCGATATCGATTGCTACGAATATGTAATTATACAAGAAAATGACTTTTATGTACCTAAATATAAGATTACGGAATTCTTTCATAAAGCACTGCAGTTATGCCGTTATGGGCTTTATGTCAACTTCAGTCGTTAGAAGAAAGTTATTATTAACTTAAATATGTTAAACTAATGATTTGAAGCATTTCGATATCGATTGCTAAATGTGTATATACAAAAAATCGACTTTATACCTAAAATAAGATTACGGAATTCTTCTTCACTGCGTTATACGCCATGGTTTATTAACTCATCGTTAAAGAAGGTTATTATTAAATATGTTAAACTAATGATTTGAAGCATTTCGATATCGATTACTAAATGTGTATATACAAAAATCGGCTTTATACCTAAATATAAGATTACGGAATTCTTCTAAATGCACTGCCGTTATGGCCGTTAAGGCTTAATGTAGACTTCGAAGAAAAAGCTTATTAACTTAAATATGTTAAACTAATGATTGAAGCATTTCGATATCGATTGCTAAATGTGTATATACAACAAAATCGAATTTATACCTAAACATAAGATTACGGAATTCTTCTACATACACTGCCGTTATACCGCCATGGCTTTATGTTAACTTCAGTGCGTTAAAGAAGGCTTATTAAATTAAATATGTTAAAATAATGATTTGAAACATTTCGATATATATATCGACTTTATATCTAAATATAAGATTATACCTAAATATTAGATTACGTTATTCTTCTAAATGCACTGCCGTTATGCCGTTAAGGCTTGATGTAGACTTCGGGAAGATAAATAGGGCTAAATAACTTAAATATGTTAAACTAATGATATGAAGCATTTCGATATCGATTGCTCGATGTGTTTATACAACAAATAGATTTTATACCTAAATATAAAATTACGGAATTCTTCTACATGCACTGCCGTTATGCCGCCATGGCTTCATGTCACCTTCGATACGTTAAAGAAGGTAATTTAACTTAAATATGTTAAACTAATGATTTGAAGCATTTCGATATCACTTACTAAATGTGTATATACAAGAAAATCGACTTTACATATACCTAAATATAAGATTACGGAATTCTTCCAAATGTACTGTCGTTATGTCGCCATGGTTTGTATCAACTACAATACGTTAAAGAAGGTTAATTATTTTAAATATGTTAAACTAATGGTTTGAAGCATTTCGATATCGACTGCTAAATGTGTAATACAACAAAATCGACTTTATACCCAAATATAAAATTATAACATTACGGATTTCTTCTAAATGCACTGCCGTTATACCGTTAAGGCTTTATGTAGACCTCATTAAGCTAAAAAATGCTTATTAACTTAATATGTTAAACTAATGATTTGAAGCATTTCGATATCGATAGCTAAATGTGTATATACAACAAAATCGAATTTATACCTAAACATAAGATTACGGAATTCTTCTACATACACTGCCGTTATACCGCCATGGCTTTATGTTAACTTCAGTGCGTTCAAGAAGCCTTATTAACTTAAATATGTTAAAATAATGATTTGAAGCATTTCGATATCGATTGCTAAATGAGTATATACAAGAAAATCGACTTTATACCTAAATATAAGATTACGTAATTCTTCTTTATGCACTGACGTTATGCCGGTAAGTCTTTTGTAGACTTCAGTATGAAAAAGAGGGTAAATTAACTAAAATGTGTTAAACTAATGATTTGAAGCATTTCGATATCGATTGCTAATTGTGTATGTACAAAAAAATCGACTTTATACCTAAATATAACATAACGGAATTCATATAAATATACTGCCGTTATGCCGTTATGGCTTTATGTAAACTTCAGTAAGATAAAGAAGGTTAATTAATTCAAATATGTTAAACCAGTTATCTGAAGCATTTCGATATCGATTGCGAAATGTATACATACAAGAAAATCGAATTTATACATTAATATAAGATTACGGAATTTTTCCACATGTACTGTCGTTATGCCGCCACGGCTTTTTATCACCTTCAATACGTTAGAGAAGGTTAATTATTTTAAATATGTTAAACTAGTGGTTTGAAGCATTTCGATATCGATTGCTAAATGTTTAAATACAAGAAAATCGACTTTATACCTAAATATAAAATTATAACATTACGGAGTTCTTCTAAATGCACTGCCATTATACCGTTAAGGCTTTATGTAGACTTCAGTAAGATAAAGAAGGTTAATTAATTCAAATATGTTAAACCAGTTATCTGAAGCATTTCGATATCGATTGCGAAATGTATACATACAAGAAAATCGAATTTATACATTAATATAAGATTACGGAATTCTTCTACATGCACTGCCGCTATGCCGCCATGGCTTTATGCCAACTTCAGATCGTTAAAGAAGGTTTATTAACTTAAATATTTTAAACTAATGATTTGAGGCATTTCGATATCGATTGCTAAATGTGTATATACAAGAAAATCGAATTTATACCTAAATATAAGATAACATAATTCTTCTAAATGCACCGCCGTTATGCCGCCATGGCTTCATGCCACTTTCGGTAGGTTAAAGAAGGTAATTTAACTTAAATATGTTAAACTAATGATTTGAAGCATTTCGATATAGATTGCTAAATGTGCTAGTACAAGAAATTTGACTTTATACCTAAACATAGGATAACGGAATTCTTCCAAATGCACTGCCGTTAATCCGCCATGGCTTTATGTCAACTTCAGTTCTTTAAAGTAGGTTTGTTAACTTAAAGCATTTCGATATCGATTTCTAAATGCATATATACAAGAAAATCGACTTAATACCTAAATATAAGATTACGGAATTCTTCCAAATTACTGTCGTTATGCCGCCATGGCTTTATTTCACCTTCAATACGTTAAAGTTGGTTAATTAACATAAATATGTTAAACTAATGATTTGAAGCATTTCGATATCGATTGCTAAATACGTAACTACAAGAAAATTGACTTTATACCTTAATATAAGATTACGGAATTCTTCTTAATGCACTGCAGTTATACCGTTAAGGCTTTATGTAGACTTCAGTGTGTTAAAGAAGGTTTATTATAAATAACTTGAAAATGTAAATCTAATGATTTGAAGCATTTCGATATACGACTTTACATATATCTAAATATAAGATTACGGAATTTTTCCAAATGTACTGTCGTTATGCCGCCATGGCTTTGTATCAACTACAATACGTTAAAGAAGGTTAATTATTTTAAATATGTTAAACTAATGGTTTGAAGCATTTCGATATCGACTGCTAAATGTGTAAATGCAACAAGATCGACTTTTTACCTAAATATAAAATTATAACGTTACGGATTTCTTCTAAATGCACTGCCGTTATACCGTTAAGGCTTTATGCAGACCTCATTAAGCTAAAAATGTTTATTAACTTAATATGTTAAACTATTGATTTGAAGCATTTCGATATCGATAGCTAAATGTGTATATACAAGAAAACCGACTTTATACCTGAATATAAGTTTACGGAATTCTTCTACATGCACTGCCGTTATGCCGCCATGGCTCAATATCAACTTCAATATATTAAAGAAGGTTAACTAACTTAAATATGTTAAACTAATGATTTGAAACATTTCGATATCGCTTGATAAATGTGTATATACACGAAAGCCGAATTTATACCTAAATATAAGATAACGGAATTCTTCTAAACGCACCGTCGTTGTGCCGTTAAGGCTTTATGTAGACTTCAGTAAGATAAAAGGGTGACTTAAATATGTTAAACTAAATACAAGAAAATCGAATTTATACCTAAATATAAGATAAGGTAATTCTTCTAAATGCTCTGCCGTTATGCCGTTAAGGCTTTATGTAGATTTCAGTAAGATAAAAGGGTGAATTAACTTAAATATGTTAACCTAATGATTTGAAGCATTTCGGTATCGATTTCTGAAAGTGTGTATACAAGAAAATCGATTTTATACCTAAATATAAGATTACGGAATTCTTCCAAATTACTGTCGTTATGCCGCCATGGCTTTATATCACCTTCAATACGTTAAAGATGGTTAATTAACTTAAATATGTTAAACTTATGATTTGAAGCATTTCGATATCGACTGTTAAATGTGTAAATACAACAAAATCGACTTTATACCTAAATATAAAACTATAACATTATAACTAACGGATTTCTTCTAAATGCACTGCCGTTATACCGTTAAGGCTTTATTTAGACCTCATTAAGCAAAAAAATGTTTATTAACTTAATATGTTAAACTAATGATTTGAAGCATTTCGATATCGATAGCTAAATGTGTATATACAACAAAATCGAATTTATACCTAAACATAAGATTACGGAATTCTTCTACATACACTGCCGTTATACCGCCAGGGCTTTATGTTAACTTCAGTGCGTTCAAGAAGCCTTATTAACTTAAATATGTTAACCTAATGATTTGAAGCATTTCGATATCGATTGCTAAATGTGTATATACAACAAAATCGACTTTATACCTAAATATAAGATAACGGAATTCTTCTAAATGCACTGCCGTTATGCCGCCATGGCTTTATGCCAACTTCAGTTCGTTGAAGAAGGTTTATTAACTTAAATATGTTAAACTAATAAGTTGAAGCATTTCGATATCGATTGCTAAATGCATATATACAAGAAAATCGACTTTATACCTAAATATAAGATTACGTAGTTCTTCTAAATGCACTGCCGTTATGCCGTTAAGGCTTTATGTAGACCTCAGTAAGATAAAAGGGTGACTTAAATATGTTAAACTAATAATTTGAAGCATTTCGATTTCGATTGCTAAATGTGTAAATACAAGAAAATCGAATTTATACCTAAATATAAGATAAGGTAATTCTTCTAAATGCTCTGCCGTTATGCCGTTAAGGCTTTATGTAGATTTCAGTAAGACAAAAGGGTGAATTAACTTAAATATGTTAACCTAATGATTTGAAGCATTTCGGTATCGATTTCTGAATGTGTATATACAAGAAAATCGATTTTATACCTAAATATAAGATTACGGAATTCTTCCAAATTACTGTCGTTATGCCGCCATGGTTTTATATCACCTTCAATACGTTAAAGATGGTTAATTAACTTAAATATGTTAAACTGATGATTTGAAACATTTCGATATCGATTGCTAAATATGTAAATACAAGAAAATCGACTTCATACATAAATATAAGATCACGGAATTCATCGAAATACACTGCCATTATGGCTTTATATAAACTTCAGTACGTTAAAAAAGGTTGTTTAACTTAAATATGTTAAAGTAATTATTTGAAGCATCTCGATATCGATTCCTAAATGTGTAAATACATGAAAATAGACTTTAACCTAAATATAAGATTACGGAATTCTTCTACATGCACTGACGTTAGGCCGCCATGGCTTTATGCCAACTTCAGTTCGTTAAAAAGGTTTTATTAACTTAAATATGTGAAACTTATGATTTGAAGCATTTCGATATCGATTGCTAAATGCATATATACAAGAAAATCGATTTTATACCTAAATATAAGATTACGGAATTCTTCCAAATTACTGTCGTTTTGCCGCCATGGCTTTATATCACCTTCAATACGTTAAAGATGGTTACTTAACTAAAATATGTTAAACTAATGATTTGAAGCATTTCGATATCGATTGCTAAATATGTAAATACAAGAAAATCGACTTTATACATAAATATAAGATTACGGAATTCATCCAAATACACTGCCGTTATGGCTTTATATAAACTTCAGTACGTTAAAAAAGGTTGTTCAACTTAGATATGTTAAAGTAATTATTTGAAGCATTTCGATATCGATTCTTAAATGTGTAAATACATGAAAATAGAATTTAACCTAAATATAAGATTACGGAATTCTTCTACATGCACTGCCTTTATGCCGCCATGGCTTTATGCTAACTTCAGTTCGTTAAAGAGGTTTTATTAACTTAAATATGTGAAATTAATGATTTGAAGCATTTCGATATCGATTGCTAAATGTGTATATACAAAAAAATCGACTTTATACCTCAATATAAGATTACGGAATGCTTCTACATGCACTGCCGTCATGCCGTCATGCCGCCATGGCTTTATGCCAACTTCAGTTCGTTAAAGAGGGTTTATTAACTTTAATATGTTAAACTAATGATTTGAAGCATTTTGATATTGATTGCTAAATGTGTATATATAAGAAAATCGACTTTATACCCAAATATAACATTAAGTAATTCTTCTAAATGCACTGCCGTTATACCGTTAAGGCTTTTTATAGACTTCAGTAAGATAAAGAAGGTTAATTAACTTAAATATGCTAAAATAATGATTTGAAGCATTTCGATATCGATTGTTAAATGTGTATATTTAACATATTCGACTTTATACCTAAATATAAAATTACGGAATTCTTCCAAATGCACTGCCTTTGTACCGTTAAGTCTTTATGTAAACTTCAGTAAGGTAAAGAAGGTTAATTAACTTAAATATATTGAACTAATGATTGAAACCATTTCGATATCGATTGCTAAATGAGTGTATACAAGAAAATCGACTTTATACCTAAATATAAGGTTAAGAAATTCTTCTAAATTCACTGGCATCATACCGTTAAGGCTTTATGTAAACTTCAGTACGATAAAGTACGCTAATTAACTTAGATATGTTAAACTAATGATTTGAAGCATTTCGATATCGATTGCTTAATGCATATATACAAGAAAATCGACTTTATACCTAAATATAAGACTACGGAATTCTCCCAAATGTACTGTCGTTATGCCGCCATGGCTTTATGTCAACTTCAATACGTTAAAGAAGGTTAATTTACTTAAATATGTTAAACTAATGATTTGTAGCACTTCGATATCGATTGTTAAATGAGTAAATACAAGAAAATCGACTTTATACCTAAATATAAGATTACGTAGTTCTTCTAAATGCACTGCCGTTATGCCGATAAGGCTTTATGTAGACTTCAGGAAGATAAAAGGGTGAATTAAAATAAATATGTTAAACTAATAATTTGAAGCGTTTCGATTTCGATTGCTAAATGTGTATATACAAGAAAATCGAATTTATACCTAAATAAAAGATTAGGTTATTCTTCTAAACGCACTGCCGTTATGCCGTTAAGGCTTTATGTAGATTTCAGTAAGATAAGAGGGTGAATTAACTTAAATATGTTAAACTAATGATTTGAAGCATTTCGATATCGATTGCTAAATGCGTTAATAAAAGAAAATCGACTTTATACCCAAATATAAGATTACGTAATTCTTCTAAATGCACTGCCGTTATGCCGTTAAGGGTTTTGTAGACTTCAGTGAGATAAAGAAGGTTAATTAACTTAAATATGCTAAACTACTGAGTTGAAGCATTTCGATATCGATTGCTAAATGTGTATATAAAAGAAAATCGATTTTATACCTAAACATAAGATAACAGAATTCTTCTAAATGCACTGCCGTTATGCCACCACGGCTTTATGTAAACTTCAGTTCGTTAAAAAGTTTTATTAACTTAAATATGTTAAACTAATGATTTGAAGCTTTTCGATATTAATTGCTAAATGTGTGTATACAACAAAATCGACTTTATACCTAAATATGAGAATACGGAATTCTTCTAAATGCACTGCCGTCATGCCGATAAGGCTTTATGTAAACGCCAGTAAGACAAAGTAGGCTAAATAACTTAAATACATATGTTAAACCAGTTATTTGAAGCATCTCGATATCGATTGCTAAATGTGTATATACAAAAAAAGCGATTTTATACCTAAATATAAGATAACGGAATTCTAAATGCACTGCCGTTCTGCCGTAATGGCTTTAGTAAGATTAAGAAGGTTAATTTACCTAAATATGTTAAACTGATGATTTGAAGCATTTCGATATAGATTGCTAAATGTGTATATACAAGAAAATCGATTTTATACCTAAATATAAGATAACGGAATTCTTCTAAATGCACTGCCGTTCTACCGTAATGGTTTTATGTAAACTTCAGTTCGTTAAAGAAGGTTTATTAACTTAAATATGTGAAACTAATGATTTGAAGCATTTCGATATCGATTGCTAAATGTGTATATACAAGAAAATCGACTTTATCCATAAATATAACATTACGTAATTCTTCTAAATGCATTGCCGTTATACCGATAAGGCTTTATGTAGACTTCAGTAATATAAAGAGGGTTAATTAACTTAAATATGTTAAACTAATGATTTGAAGCATTTCGATATCGATTGCTAAATGCATATATACAAGAAAATCGATTTTATACCTAAATATAAGATTACGGAATTCTTCCAAATGTGCTGTCGTTATGCCGCCGTGGTTTGTATCAACTTCAATACGTTAAAGAAGGTTAATTAATTTAAATATGTTAAGCTAATGGTTTGAAGCATTTCGATATCGACTGCTAAATGTGTAAATACAACAAAATCGACTTTATACCTAAATATAAAAGTATAACATTACGGAATTCTTCTAAATGCACTGCCGTTATACCGTTACGGCTTTATGTAGACCTCATTAAGCTAAAAAATGTTTATTAAATTAATATGTTAAACAAATGATTTGAAGCATTTCGATATCGATAGCTTAATGTGTATATACAAGAAAATCGACTTTATACCTGAATATAAGATTACGGAATTCTTCTACATGCACTGCAGTTATGCCGCCATGGCTTTATGTTAACTTCAGTGCGTTAAAGAAGCTTTATTAACTTAAACATGTTAAACTAATGATTTGAAACATTTCGATATCGCTTGCTAAATGTGTATATATAAGAAAATCGAGTTTATGCCTAAATATAAGATAACGGAATTCTTCTAAACGCACTGCCGTTATGCCCTTAAGGCTTTATGTAGACTTCAGTAAGATAGAGGCGAATAACTAACTTAAATATGTTAAACTTATGATTTGAAGCATTTCGATATCGATTGCTGAATGTGCTAGTACAAGAAACTTGACTTTATACCTAAACATAGGACAACGGAATTCTTCCAAATGCACTGCCGTTATCCGCCATGGCTTTATGTCAACTTCAGTTCGTTAAAGAAGGTTTGTTAACTTAAATATGTTAAACTAATGATTTGAAGCATTTCTATATCGATTGCTAAATATGGAAATACAAGAAAATCGACTTTATACCTTGATATAAGATTACGGAATTCTTCTAAATGCACTGCAGTTATACCGTTAAAGCTTTATGTAGACTTCAGTGCGTTAAAGAAGGTTTATTAACTTAGATATGTTAAACTAATGATTTGAAGCATTTCGATATCGATAGCTAAATGTGTATATACAAGAAAATCGACTTTATACCTAAATATAAGATAACGGAATTTTTCTACATGCACTGCCGTCATGCCAGCAAGGCTATATGCAAACTTCTGATCTCTAAAGAAGGTATATTAACTTAAATATGTTAAACTAATGAGTTGAACCATCTCGATATCGATTGCTTAATGTGTATATACAAAGAATCGACTTTATTCCTAAATATAAGATTACGGAATTCACTCAAATATACTGCCGTTATGCCGTTATGGCTTTATTTAAACTTCAGTAAGATAAAGAAGGTTAATTAACCTAAATATGCTAAACCAGTTATTTGAAGATTTTCGATATCGATTGCTAAATGTGTAAATCCAAGAAAAGTGACTACATACCTAAATATAAGATTATAGAATTCATCTACATGCACTGCCGTGATGGCGCCATGGCTTTATGTTAACTTCAGGCGTTAAAGAAGCTTTATAAACTTAAATATGTTAAACTAATGATTTGAAGCATTTCGATATCGATTGCTAAATGAGTATATACAAGAAAATCGAATTCATACCTAAATATAAGATTACGTAATTCTTCTAAATGCACTGCCGTAATGGCTTTATATTAACTTCAGTTCGTTAAAGAAGGTTTATTAACTTAAATATGTTAAGCCAGTTATTTGAAGCATTTCGATATCGAAAGCTTAATGCATATATACAAGAAAATCGACTTTATACCTAAATATAAGACTACGGATTTCTTCCAAATGTACTGTCGTCATGCCGCCATGGCCCTTTATCAACTTCAATTAATTAATTAAAGAAGGTTAATTAACTTAAATATGTTAAACTAATGATTTGAAGCATTTCGATATCGATTGCTAAATGTGTATGTACAAGAAAATCGAATTTATACCTAAATATAAAATTATAACATTACGGTATTCTTCTAAATGCACTGCCGTTATGCCGTTAAGGCTTTATGTAGACTTCAGTAAGTTAAAGAAGGTTTATTAACTTAAATATGTTAAACTAATGATTTGAAGCATTTCGATATCGATATCTAAACGCGTATATAAAAGAAAATCGAATTTATACCTAAATAAAATATAACATAATACTTCTAGATGCACTGCCGTTATGCCGTTAAGGCTTTATGTAGACTTCAGTGAGTTAAAGAAGATTTATTAACTTAAATATGTTAAACTAATGACTTGAAGCATTTCGATATCGAAAGCCTTTAAAGCATATATACAAGAAAATCGACTTTATACCTAAATATAAGACTACGGAATTCTTCCAAATGTACTGTCGTTATGCCGCCATGGCCCTTTATCAACTTCAATACGTTAAAGAAGGTTAATTAACTTAAATATGTTAAATTAATGATTTGAAGCATTTCGATATCGATTGCTAAATGTGTATATACAAGAAAATCGAATTTATACCTAAATAAAATATAACATAATACTTCTAAATGCACTGCCGTTATGCCGTTAAGGCTTTATGTAGACTTCAGTGAGTTAAAGAAGATTTATTAACTTACATATGTTAAGCTAATGATTTGAAGCATATCGATATCGATTGCTAAATGTGTATATACAAGAAAATCGACTTTATACCTAAATATAAGATTACGGAATTCTTCCTAATGTACTGTCGTTATGCCGCCATGGCTTTATGTCAACTTCAATTCGTTAAAGAAGGTTAATTAACTTAAATAAGTTAAATTAATAATTTGAAGCATTTTGATATCGCTTGCTAAATACAAGAAAGTCGAATTTATACCTAAATATAAGATAACGGAATTCTTCTAAATGCAGTGCAGTTATACCGTTAAGGCTTTATGTAGACTTCAGTGCGTTAAAGAAGGTTTATTAACTTAAATATGTTAAACTAATGATTTGAAGCATTTCGATACCGATTGCTAAATGCGTATATTGAACAAAATCGACTTTATACCTAAATATAAGATTACGGAACTTTTCCAAATGCACTGCCGTTATGCCGTTAAGTCTTTTGAAGACTTCAGTAAGATAAAGAGGATTAATTAACTTAAATCTGTTAAACTAATGATGTGAAGCATATCGGCATCGATTGCTAAATGTGTATATACAAGAAAATCGTCTTTATGCCTAAATATAAGATTACAGAATTGTTCCAAATGTGCTGTCGTTATGCCGCCATGGCTTTGTATCACCTTCAATACGTTAAAGAAGGTTTATTAACTTAAATATGTTAAACTAATGATTTGAAGCATTTCGATATCGATTGCTAAATGAGTATGTACAAGAAAATCGAATTCATACCTAAATATAAGATTACGTAATTCTTCTAAATGCACTGCCCTTATGCCGTTAAGGCTTTATGCTAACTTCAGTTCGTTAAAGAGGTTTCCTTAACTTAAATTAACATTTCGATATCGATTGCTAAATGTGTATATACAAGAAAATCGTTTTTATACCTCAACATAAGATTACGGAATGCTTCTACATGCACTGCCGCCATGGCTTTATGCCAACTTCAGTTCGTTAAAGAGGGTTTATTAACTTTAATATGTTAAACTAATGATTTGAAGCATTTTGATATTGATTGCTAAATGTGTATATATAAGAAAATCGACTTTATACCCAAATATAACATTAAGTAATTCTTCTAAATGCACTGCCGTTATACCGTTAAGGCTTTATGTAGACTTCAGTAAGATAAAGAAGGTTAATTAACTTAAATATATTGAACTAATGATTTGAACCATTTCGATATCGATTGCTAAATGAGTGTATACAAGAAAATCGACTTTATGCCTAAATATAAGGTTAAGAAATTCTTCTAAATTCACTGGCATCATACCGTTAAGGCTTTATCTAAACTTCAGTACGATAAAGTACGCTAATTAACTTAGATATGTTAAACTAATGATTTGAAGCATTTCGATATCGATTGCTTAATGCATATATACAAGAAAATCGACTTTATACCTAAATATAAGACTACGGAATTCTTCCAAATGTACTGTCGTTATGCCGCCATGGCTTTATGTCAACTTCAATACGTTAAAGAAGGTTAATTTACTTAAATATGTTAAACTAATGATTTGTAGCACTTCGATATCGATTGTTAAATGAGTAAATACAAGAAAATCGACTTTATACCTAAATATAAGATTACGTAGTTCTTCTAAATGCACTGCCGTTATGCCGATAAGGCTTTATGTAGACTTCAGGAAGATAAAAGGGTGAATTAACTTAAATATGTTAAACTAATAAATTGAAGCGTTTCGATTTCGATTGCTAAATGTGTATATACAAGAAAATCGAATTTATACCTAAATAAAAGATAAGGTAATTCTTCTAAATGCACTGCCGTTATGCCGTTAAGGCTTTATGTAGATTTCAGTAAGATAAGAGGGTGAATTAACTTAAATATGTTAAACTAATGATTTGAAGCATTTCGATATCGATTGCTAAATGCGTTAATAAAAGAAAATCGACTTTATACCCAAATATAAGATTACGTAATTCTTCTAAATGCACTGCCGTTATGCCGTTAAGGTTTTTGTAGACTTCAGTGAGATAAAGAAGGTTAATTAACTTAAATATGCTAAACTACTGATTTGAAGCATTTCGATATCGATTGCTAAATGTGTATATACAAGAAAATCGACTTTATACCTAAACATAAGATAACAGAATTCTTCTAAATGCACTGCCGTTATGCCACCATGGCTTTATGTAAACTTCAGTTCGTTAAAAAAGTTTTATTAACTTAAATACGTTAAACTAATGATTTGAAGCTTTTCGATATTAATTGTTAAATGTGTGTATACAACAAAATCGACTTTATACCTAAATATAAGAATACGGAATTCTTCTAAATGCACTGCCGTCATGCCGATAAGGCCTTATGTAAACGCCAGTAAGACAAAGTAGGCTAAATAACTTAAATACATATGTTAAACCAGTTATTTGAAGCATTTCGATATCGATTGCTAAATGTGTATGTACAAAAAAAGCGATTTTATACCTAAATATAAGATAACGGAATTCTAAATGCACTGCCGTTCTGCCGTAATGGCTTTAGTAAGATTAAGAAGGTTAATTTACCTAAATATGTCATATTAATGATTTGAAGCATTTCGATATAGATTGCTAAATGTGTATATGCAAGAAAATCGATTTTATACCTAAATATAAGATAACGGAATTCTTCTAAATGTACTGCCGTTCTACCGTAATGGTTTTATGTAAACTTCAGTTCGTTAAAGAAGGTTTATTAACTTCAATATGTGAAGCTAATGATTTGAATCATTTCGATATCGATTGCTAAATTTGTATATACAAGAAAATCGACTTTATCCATAAATATAACATTACGTAATTCTTCTAAATACATTGCCGTTATACCGATAAGGCTTTATGTAGACTTCAGTAATATAAAGAGGGCTAATTAACTTAAATATGTTAAACTAATGATTTGAAGCATTTCGATATCGATTGCTAAATGTGTATATACAAGAAAATCGATTTTATACCTAAATATAAGATTACGGAATTCTTCCAAATGTACTGCGTTATGCCGCCATGGTTTATGTCAACTTCAATACGTTAAAGAAGGTTATTAACTTAAATATGTTAAACTAATGATTTGAAGCATTTCGATATCGATTGCTAAATTGTAAATACAAGAAAATCGACTTTATACCATATAATATAACATTACGGAATTCTTCTAAATGCACTGCCGTTATACCGTTAAGGCTTTATGTAGACTTCAGTAAGTATAAAGAAGGGTTATATTAACTTAAATATGTTAAACTAATGATTTGAAGCATTTCGATATCGATTGCTAAATGTGTATATACAAGAAAATCGACTTTTATACCTAAATATAAGATTACGGAATTCTTCCAAATGTACTGTCGTTATGCCGCCATGGCTTTATGTCAACTTCAATACGTTAAAGAAGGTTAATTAACTTAAATATGTTAAACTAATGATTTGAAGCATTTCGATATCGATTGCTAAATGTGTAAATACAAGAAAATCGACTTTATACCTATAATATAAGATTACGGAATTCTTCTAAATGCACTGCCGTTATACCGTTAAGGCTTTATGTAGACTTCAGTTAAGTTAAAGAAGGTTATTATTAACTTAAATATGTTAAACTAATGATTTGAAGCATTTCGATATCGATTGCTAAATGTGTAATACAAGAAAATCGACTTTATACCTAAATATAAGATTACGGAATTCTTCTAAATGCACTGCAGTTATGCCGCCATGGCTTTATGTAACTTCAGTGCGTTAAAGAAGGTTTATTAACTTAAAATGTTAAACTAATGATTTGAAGCATTTCGATATCGACTTGCTAAATGTGTATATACAACAAAATCGACTTTATACCTAAATATAAGATAACGGAATTCTTCTAAATGCACTGCCGTTATGCCGTTAAGGCTTTATGTAGACTTCAGTAAGATAAAAGAAGTTAATTAACTTAAATATGTTAAACTAATGATTTGAAGCATTTCGATATCGATTGCTAAATGTGTATATACAAGAAAATCGACTTTATACCTAAATATAAGATTACGCTTCCAAAAGCACTGCCGTTATACCGTTATGGCTTTATGTAAACTTCAGTAAGAAAAAGAAGGATAATTAACCTAAATATGTTAAACTAATGATTTGAAGCATTTCGATATCGATTACTAAATATGTATATACAAAAAAATCGACTTTATACCTAAATATAAGATTACGGAATTCTTCCAAATTACCGTCGTTACGCCGCCATGGCTTTATTTCACCTTCAATACGTTAAGGATGGTTAATTAACTAAAATATGTTAAACTAATGATTTGGAGCATTTCGATATCGATCGCTAAATGTGCTAGTACAAGAAACTTGACTTTATACCTAAACAAACGATAAAGGAATTCTTCCAAATGCACTGCCGTTAATCCGCCATGGCTTTATGTCAACTTCAGTTCTTTAAAGAAGGTTTGATAACTTAAATATGTTAAACTAATGATTTGAAGCATTTCGATATCGATTTCTAAATGCATATATACAAGAAAATCGACTTTATACCTAAATATAAGATTACCGAATTCTTCCAAATTACTGTCGTTATGCCGCCATGGCTTTATTTCACCTTCAATACGTTTAAGATGGTTAATTAACTTAAATATGTTAAACTAATGATTTGAAGCATTTCGATATCGATTGCTAAATATGTAAATACAAGAAAATCGACTTTATACCTTAATATAAGATTACGGAATTCTTCTAAATGCACTGCAGTTATACCGTTAAGGCTTTATGTTAACTTCAGTGCGTTAAAAATCGAATTTATACCTAAATATAAAATTATAACATTACGGAATTCTTCTAAATGCACTGCCGTTATACCGCTTAGGCTTTATGTAGACTTCAGTAAGCTAAAAAATGTTTATTAACATAATATGTTAAACTAACGATTTCAAGCATTTCGATATGGATATCTAAATGTGTATATAAAAGAAAATCGACTTTATACCTAAATATAAGATTACGGAATTCTTCCAAATGCACTGCCGTTATGGCTTTATATCAACTGCAATACGTTAAAGAAGGTTAATTAACTTAAATATGTTAAACTAATGAGTTGAAGCATTTCGATATCGCTTGCTAAATGTGTATATACAAGAAAATCGATTTTATACCTTAATAAAAGATTACGGAATTCACTAAAATATACTTCCGTTATGGCTATATTTAAACTTCAGTAAGATAAAGAAGGTTAATTAACCTAAATATGCTAAACCAGTTATTTGAAGATTTTCGATATCGATTGCTAAATATGCAAATCCAAGAAAATCGACTACATACCTAAATATAAGATTACGGAATTCTTCTACATGCACTGCAGTGATGGCGACATGGCTTTATGTTAACTTCAGGCGTTAAAGAACTTTTATTCTTCTAAATGCACTGCCGTTATGGCTTTATATTAACTTCAGTACGTTAAAGAAGGTTAATTAACTTAAATATGTTAAACCAGTTATTTGAAGCATTTCGATATCGACTGCTAAATGAGTAAATACAAGAAAATCGACTTTACCCCTAAATATAAAATTATAACATTACGGAATTCTTCTAAATGCACTGCCGTTATACCGTTAAGGCTTTATGTAGACTTCAGTAAGCTAAAATATGTTTATTAACTTAATATGTTAAACTATTATTTGAAGCATTTCGATATCGATAGCTTAATGTGTATGTAAAAGAAAATCGATTTTATACCTAAATATAAGATTACGGAATTCTTCCAAATGCACTGCCGTTATGGCTTTATATCAACTTCAATACGTTAAAGAAGGTTAATTAACTTAAATATGTTAAACTAATGATTTGAAGCATTTCGATATCGCTTGCTAAATGTGTATATACAAGAAAATCGAATTTATACCTAAATATAAAATTATAACATTACGGAATTCTTCTAAATGCACTGCCGTTATACCGCTAAGGCTTTATGTAGACTTCAGTAAGCTAAATATGTTTATTAACTTAATATGTTAAACTATTATTTGAAGCATTTCGATATCGATAGCTAAATGTGTATGTAAAAGAAAATCGACTTTATACCTAAATATAAGATTACGGAATTCTTCCAAATGCACTGCCGTTATGGCTTTATATCAACTTCAATACGTTAAAGAAGGTTAATTAACTTAAATATGTTAAACTAATGATTTGAAGCATTTCGATATCGCTTGCCAAATATGTATATACAAGAAAATCGAATTCATACCTAAATATAAGACTACGGAATTCTTCCAAATGTACTGTCGTTATGCCGCCATGGCTCTTTATCAACTTTAATACGTTAAAGAAGGTTAATTAACTTAAATATGTTAAACTAATGATTTGAAGCATTTCGATATCGATTGCTAAATGTGTATATACGAGAAAATCGAATTTATACCTAAATATAAAATTAAAAAATTACGGAATTCTTCTAAATGCACTGCCGTTATACCGTTAAGGCTTTATGTACACTTCAGTAAGCTTAAAAATGTTTATTAACTTAATATGTTAAACTAATGATTTGAAGCATTTCGATATCGATAGCTAAATGTGTATATACAAGAAAATCGACTTTGTACCTAAATATAAGATTACGGAATTTTTCCAAATGTGCTGTCGTTATGCCGCCATGGCTTTATATCAACTTCAATACGTTAAAGAAGGTTAATTAACTTAAATATGTTAAACAAATGATTTGAAGCATTTCGATATCGATTGCTTAATGTGTATGTACAACAAAATCGACCTTATACTTAATATAAGATAACGGTATTCATATAAATATACTGCCGTTATGCCGTTATGGCTTTATGTAAACTTCAGTAAGATAAAGAAGGTTAATTAACTTAAATATGCTAAACCAGTTATTTGAATCATTTCGATATCGATTGCAAAATGTGTATGTACAAGAAAATCGACTTTATGCCTAAATATACGACTACGGAATTCTTCCAAACGCACTGTCGTTATGCCGTTATGGCTTTATATTAACATCAGTTTGTTAAAGAAGGTTGATTAACTTAAATATGTTAAACCAGTTGTTTAAAGCATTTCGATATCGATTGCTTAATGCATATATACAAGAAAATCGACTTTATACCTAAATATAAGACTACGGAATTCTTCCAAATGTACTGTCGTTATGCCGCCATGGCTCTTTATCAACTTCAATACGTTAAAGAAGGTTAATTAACTTAAATATGTTAAACTAATGATTTGAAGCATTTCGATATCGCTTGCTAAATATGTATATACAACAAAATCGAATTTATACCTAAATATAAAATTATAACATTACGGCACTGCCGTTATGCCGCTAAGGCTTTATGTAGACTTCAGTAAGCTAAAAAATGTTTATTAACTAAATATGTTAAACTAATGATTTCAAGCATTTCGATATGGATATCGAAATGTGTATATATAAGAAAATCGACTTTATACCTAAATATAAGATTACGGAATTCTTCCAATCCTACTGTCTTTATGCCGTTATGGCTTTATATCAACTGCAATACGTTAAAGAAGGTTAATTAACTTAAATATGTTAAACTAATGATTTGAAGCATTTCGATATCGCTTGCCAAATATGTATATACAAGAAAATCGAATTTATACCTAAATATAAGATAACGGAATTCTTCTACATGCACTGCCGCTTGCCGTTAACGCTTTATGTAGACTTCAGTGCGTTAAAGAAGGTTTATTAACTTAAATATGTTAAACTATTGATTTAAAGCATTTCGATATCGATTGCTAAATGTGTATATACAAGAAAATCGACTTTATACCTAAATATAAGATTACAGAATTCTTCCAATCCTACTGTCTTTATGCCGCCATGGCTTTGTATCAACTTCAATACGTTAAAGAAGGTTAATTATTTTAAATATGTTAAACCAATGGTTTGAAGAATTTCGATATCGATTGCTAAATGTGCAAATACAAGAAAATCGACTTTATACCTAAATATAAAATTATAACATTGCGGAATTCTTCTAAATGCACTGCCGTTATACCGTTAAGGCTTTATGTAGACTTTAGTAAACTAAAAAATGTTTATTAATTTAATATGTTAAACAAATGATTTGAAGCATTTCGATATCGATAGCTAAATATGTATATACAAGAAAATCGACTTTATACCTAAATACAAGATTACGGGATTCTTCTACATCCACTGCCGTTATGCCAACTTCAGATCGTTAAAGAAGGTTTATTAACTTAAATATGTTAAACTAATGAGTTGAAACATTTCGATATCGATTGCTAAATGTGTATATACAAGAAAATCGATTTTATACCTAAATAAAAGATTACGGAATTCACTCAAATATACTGCTGTTATGGCTTTATTTAAACTTCAGTAAGATAAAGAAGGTTAATTAACCTAAATATGCTAAACCAGTTATTTGAAGATTTTCGATATCGATTGCTAAATGTGTAGATCCAAGAAACTCGACTACATACCTAAATATAAGATTGCGGAATTCTTCCAAATGCACTGCCGTTATGGCTTTATATCAACTTCAATACGTTAAAGAAGGTTAATTAACTTAAATATGTTAAACTAATGATTTGAAGCATTTCGATATCGCTTGCCAAATATGTATATACAAGAAAATCGAATTTATACCTAAATATAAGATAACGGTATTCTTCTACATGCACTGCCGTTATGCCGTTAACGCTTTATGTAGACTTCAGTGCGTTAAAGAAGGTTTATTAACTTAAATATGTTAAACTAATAATTTAAAGTATTTCGATATCGATTGCTAAATGCGTATATACAAGAAAATTGACTTTATACCTAAATATAAGACTAAAATATTTAAGTTAAATTACCTTTTTTAACCTACCGAAGGTGACATAAAGCCTTGGCGGCATAACGGCAGTGCATGTAGAAGAATTCCGTAATCTTATATCTAGGTATAAAATCGATTTTCTTGTATATACACATTTACCAATCGATATCGAAATGCTTCAAATCATTAGTTTAACATATTTAAGTTAATTAACCCTCTTTATCTTACTGAAGTCTACATAAAGCCTTAACGGCATAACGGCAGTGCATTTAGAAGAATTACGTAACCTTATAATTAGGTATAAAGTCGATTTTCTTGTATATACTCATTTAGCACTCGATATCGAAATACCTCAAATAATTATTTTAACATATTTAAGTTAATAAAGCTTCTTTAACGATCTGAAGTTGGCATATAGCCATGGCGGCATAGCGGCAGTGCATGAAAAGAATTCCGTAATCTTATATATAGGTATAAAATTGATTTTCTTGTATATACTCATTTTGCTATCGATATCGAAATGCTTGAAATCATTAGTCTAATATATTAAGTTAATAAACATTTTTTAGCTTACTGAAGTCTACGGAAAGCCTTAACGGTAAATGGCAGTGCATTTAGAAGAATTCCGTAATGTTATAAAGTCGATTTTCTTGTATTTACACATTTAGCAATCGATATCGAAATGCTTCAAACCACTAGTTTAACATATTTAAAATAATTAACCTTCTTCAACGTATTGAAGGTGATAAAAAGCCATGGCGGCATAACGACAGTACATGTGGAAGAATTCCGTAATCTTATATTTAGGTATAAATTCGATTTTCTTGTATGTATACATTTGGCAATCGATATCGAAATGCTTCAGATAACTGGTTTAACATATTTGAGTTAATTAACTTTCTTTATCTTACTGAAGTTTCCATGAAGCCACAGCGGCATAACGGCTGTATATTTATATGAATTCCGTTATCTTATATTTAGGTATAAAGTCGATTTTTTTGTACATACACATTTAGCAATCGATATCGAAATGCTTCAAATCATTAGTTTAACATATTTAAGTTAATTAACCCTCTTTTTCATACTGAAGTCTACAAAAGCCTTTACGGCATAACGGCAGTGCATTTTGAAGAATTTTATAATCTTATGTTTAGGTATAAAGTCGATTTTATTGTATATACTCATTCAGCAATCGATATCGAAATGCTTCAAATCATTAGTTTTACATTTCAAGTTATTTATAATAAACCTTCTTTAACACACTGAATTCTACATAAAGCCTTAACGGTATAACTGCAGTGCATTTAAAAGAATTCCGTAATCTTATATTTAGGTACAAAGTCGATCTTTTTGTAATTACATATTTAGCAATCGATATCGAAATGCTTCAAATCATAAGTTTAACATATTTAAGTTAATTATTCCCCTCAATCGTACTGAAGTCTACATAAAGCCTTAACGGCATAACGGCAGTGCGTTTAGAAGAATTCCGTTATCTTATATTTAGGTACAAATTCGATTTTCTTGTATATACACATTTAGCAAGCGATATCGAAATGTTTCAAATCATTAGTTTAACATATTTAAGTTATTTAACCTTCTTTAACATACTGAAGTTGATTTAAAGCCATGGCGGCATAACGGAAGTGCATGTAGAAGAATTCCGTAGTCTTATATTCAGGTATAAAGTCGATTTTCTTGTATATACACATTTAGCTATCGATATCGAAATGCTTCAAATCATTAGTTTAACATATTAGGTTAATAAACATTTTTTAGCTTAATGAGGTCTACATAAAGCCTTAACGGTATAACGGCAGTGTATTTAGAAGAAATCCGTAATGTTATAATTTTATATTTAGGTATAAAGTCGATTTTGTTGTATCTACACATTTAGCAATCGATATCGCGATGCTTCAATTCATTAGTTTAACATATTTACGTTAATAAACCTTCTTCAGCGAACTGAAGTTGTCATAAAGCCATGGCGGCATAACGTCAGTGCATTTGGAAGAATTCCGTAATCTTATATTTAGGTATAAAGTCAATTTTCTTGTATATACACATTTAGCAATCGATATCGAAATGCTTCAAATCATTAGTTTAACATATTTAAGTTAACAAACCTTCTTCAACGCACTGAAGTTGTCATAAAGCCATGGCGGCATAACGGCAGTGCATGTAGAAGAATTCCGTAATCTTATTTTTAGGTATAAAGTCGGTTATCTTGTATATATGCATTAAGCAATCGATATCGAAATGCTTCAAATCATTAGCTTAACATATTTAAGTTAATAAAGCTTCTTTAACGCACTGAAGTTAACATAAAGCCATGGCGGCATAACGGCAGTGCATGTAGAAAAATTCCGTAATCTTATATTTAGGTATAAAGTCGATTTTCTTGTATATACACATTTAGCAATCGATATCGAGATGCTTCAATTCATTAGTTTAACATATTTAAGTTAATAAATCTTCTCTAACGATCTGAAGTTGACATAAAGCCATGGCGGAATAGCGACAGTGCATTTGGAAGAATTCCGTTATCCTATGTTTAGGTATAAAGTCAGGTTTCTTGTACTAGCACATTTAGCAATCGATATCGAAATGCTTCAAATCATTAGTTTAACATATTTAAGTTAAATTACCTTTTTTAACCTACCGACGGTGACATAAAGCCATGGCGGCATAACGGCAGTGCATGTAGAAGAATTCCGTAATCTTATATCTAGGTATAAAATCGATTTTCTTGTATATACACATTTATCAATCGATATCGAAATGCTTCAAATCATTAGTTTAACATATTTAAGCTAATTAACCCTCTTTATCTTACTGAAGTCTACATAAAGCCTTAACGGTAAATGGCAGTGCATTTAGAAGAATTCCGTAATGTTATAATTTTATATTTAGGTATAAAGTCGATTTTCTTGTATTTACACATTTATCAGTCGATATCGAAATGCTTCAAACCACTAGTTTAACATATTTAAAATAATTAACCTTCTTTAACGTAATGAAGGTGATAAAAAGCCATGGCGGCATAACGACAGTACGTGTGGAAGAATTTCGTTATCTTATATTTAGGTATAAATTCGATTTTCTTGTATGTATACATTTCGCAATCGATATCAAAATGCTTCAGATAACTGGTTTAACATGTTTGAGTTAATTAACCTTCTTTATCCTACTGAAGTTAACATAAAGCCATGGCGGCATATCGGCAGTGCATTTATAAGAATTCCGTTATCTTATATTTAGGTAAAAAGTCGATTTTCTTGTATATACACATTTAGCCATTGATATCGAAATGCTTCAACTCATTAGTTTAACATATTTAAGTTAATAAACCTTCTTCAACGATCTGAAGTTGGCTTAAAGCCATGGCGGCATATCGGCAGTGCATTTAGAAGAATTCCGTTATCTTATATTTAGGTATAAATTCGATTTTCTTGTATATACACATTTAGCAAGCGATATCGAAATGTTTTAAATCATTAGTTTAACATATTTAAGTTAGTTAAACTTCTTTAACTTATTGAAGTTGATATAAAGCCATGGCGGCATAACGGCAGTGCATTTAGAAGAAATTCGTAATCTTATATTTAGGTATAAATTCCATTTTCTTGTATATACACATTAAGCAATCGATAACGAAATGCTTCAAATCGATAGTTTAACATATTTAAGGTTATTAACCACCTTTATCTTACTGAAGTTTACATAAAGCCATAACGGTATAACGGCAGTGCATTTAGAAGAATTCCGTTATCTTATATTTGGGTATAAAGTCGATTGTGTTGTATATATACATTTAGCAATCGATATCGAGCTGCTTCAAATCATTAATTTAACATATTTAAGTTAATAAACCTTCTCTAACGATCTGAAGTTGGCATATAGGCATGGCGGCATAGCGGCAGTGCATGAAAAGAATTCCGTAATCTTATATGTAGGTATAAAATTGATTTTCTTGTATATACTCATTTTGCTATCGATATCGAAATGCTTCAAATCATTAGTTTAATATATTAAGTTAATAAACATTTTTTAGCTTACTGAAGTCTACATAAAGCCTTAACGGTATAATGGCAGTGCATTTAGAAGAATTCCGTAATGTTATAATTTTATATTTAGGTATAAAGTCGATTTTCTTGTATTTACACATTTATCAGTCGATATCGAAATGCTTCAAACAACTAGTTTAACATATTTAAATAATTAACCTTCTTTAACGTAATGAAGGTGATAAAAAGCCATGGCGGCATAACGACAGTACGTGTGGAAGAATTCCGTTATCTTATATTTAGGTATAAATTCGATTTTCTTGTATGTATACATTTCGCAATCGATATCGAAGTGCTTCAGATAACTGGTTTAACATGTTTGAGTTAATTAACCTTCTTTATCTTACTGAAGTTTACATAAAGCCATAACGGCATAACGGCAGTATATTTATATGAATTCCGTTGTCTTGTATTTAGGTATAAAGTCGATTTTTTTGTACATACACATTTAGCAATCGATATCGAAATGCTTCAAATCATTAGTTTAACATATTTAAGTTAATTAACCCTCTTTTTCATACTGAAGTCTACAAAAGCCTTAACGGCATAACGGCAGTGCATTTAGAAGAATTTTTTAATCTTATATTTAGGTATAAAGTCGATTTTCTTGTATATACTCATTTAGCAATCGATATCGAAATGCTTCAAAGCATTAGTTTTACATTTTCAAGTTATTTATAATAAACCTTCTTTAACGCACTGAAGTCTACATAAAGCCTTAATGGTATAACTGCAGTGCATTTAAAAGAATTTCGTAATCTTATACAGGGTAGGCCATTTAAAGTTGACCCATTTGTTTCTAAAAAAAAGAACAAAAGAAAACAATTTTTTTTGTTCATTTCAAAAATAATTTATTTTGGTCCAAGGGGATTTGTTTCAGCTAATATTTAAAAATTAGATCGCGTAAATGGGCACTTTTAGCTTTGACAGCTAAATGCACTCTTTTTTCGACATTTTCCGTGACTTTGGCCAATGTTTCGGATGATATGGCGGCTGTTTCACGTCGAATGTTGGCTTTCAGTTGAGCTAAGGTTTTTGGCTTATTAGCGTATACCTTGGATTTCAAATAACCCCACAAATAAAAGTCTGGTGGCGTCAAATCTGGTGATCTCGGTGGCCAGTCAACATCACCATTTTTCGATATCAATCGCCGGGGAAAAATGGTCGCAATAAATTGATTGTTGGTCGAGCTGTATGGCATGTAGCCCCGTCCTGTTGAAACCAGAAGTTATCCATGTCATTTTCGCGAATAATGGGTATCACAAAATCCGTTATCATGGCTCGATAACGCTCACCATTGACTGTTGTCGTGGCTCCATCATCGTCTTCGAAAAAATACGGTCCGATGATCATATTCGCGCAAACACCGCACCAAACTGTTACTTTTTGGTCGTAAAGAGGCTGTTCTTCAATTAATTGAGGATTTTCGGTGGCATAAAATCGGCAATTTTGCTTGTTTACGCCTCCATTCAACGAGAAATGTGCCTCGTCTGACATGATGAGTTTTCGCCAAAAGTCAAGTTCGTTTTCAGCCATTTCGATGGCCCATTTGCCAAAATTAAGGCGTCGCGGATAATCAGCTGGGTTTAGTTTTTGTGCCATTTGAATTTTATATGGAAACATCTTCAAATCTTTATGAATTATGCGTCGGAGAGTGGTGCGAGAGATGTCTAATTCCTGAGAGCGGCGATAACTCGATGTCGATGGAGTCTCCTCAATACTGGCTCGTACAGCTTCGATATTTTCATCAGAACGTCTTGTGCGTTGTCTGGATGCATGACTGGCATTACTGAGATTACCGGTGTTCACAAATTTTGCGTATAAAGACTTAATTGTGTTCTTAACTGGAGCACTTTTGACTTTATTTTTTTTTGCGTAACGCACGTTGAGTTAACACAATTGAAAAGTTATTTTGAATATAAAGCTGAACAATTTCAGCGCGTTTTTTTGGAGTGTACTGTTCCATGGTATAAATTGAATGACGCTTCTAACGCGGTATGACATTAGCCGATTTGTCAGCGCTGTTAAAAGTTACAGCGTTGCCAGATGGGTCAACTTTAAATGCCCTACCCTGTATATAGGTACAAAGTCGATTTTTTTGTATTTACATATTTAGCAATCGATATCGAAATGCTTCAAATCATAAGTTTAACATATTTAAGTTAATTATTCCCCTCTATCTTACTGAAGTCTACATAAAGCCTTAACGGCATAACGGCAGTGCGTTTAGAAGAATTCCGTTATCTTATATTTAGGTATAAATTCGATTTTCTTGTATATACTCATTTAGCAAGCGATATCGAAATGTTTCAAATCATTAGTTTAACATATTTAAGTTATTTAACCTTCTTTAACATATTGAAGTTGATATAAAGCCATGGCGGCATAACGGAAGTGCATGTAAAAGAATTCCGTAATCTTATATTCAGGTATAAAGTCGATTTTCTTGTATATACACATTTAGCTATCGATATCGAAATGCTTCAAATCATTAGTTTAACATATTAAGTTAATAAACATTTTTTAGCTTAATGAGGTCTACAAAAAAGCCTTAACGGTATAACGGCAGTGCATTTAGAAGAAATCCGTAATGTTATAATTTTATATTTAGGTATAAAGTCGATTTTGTTGTATTTACACATTTAGCAGTCGATATCGAAATGCTTCAAACCATTAGTTTAACATATTTAACCTTCAAGCGGGCGCGCCATCTTTTGTAACAAAAGCGGTCGCGCGTAGTCTTTTCGACGCCTCATTTGAAATGTGAGATTTAAAGTGGATAAAGTTGTGGAATTCATTTTTTTTATTAGTTTTAAGTATTATGTAATCATAAAATAATATTTTACAGGAAAAGTATTTTTTTTTGTCATAATAAATGAAGGAAAAACATAAAAAGTAATATAGTTCATTGAATGCAAAGTAAATTCGTTAATCTTAACACAAAACCAAACAAATTTTTTTCAAAATTTGGGGAAAACATAAAAGTCATAGAATACATTGAAAAGAAAGTAAATACATTAATATCTTATTAGAAAGTTAGAATAGTTCAATAGTCAGATTCATCAGATTCATCGGTCACAAAACACTCATTGCAAATAAATACCGTGTGGTCTCGACAAATATTTCTTTCGCAGATTTTGCATTGGGTTTTTGTCTGCCTTCTTTTTTTTGCTGGACATATTTTGCAGCTTCCTCTACTGACTTCGGATGTACTTGCCTCACTATTGGGCTCATCATCTAATTTCAAAAAACCTCTTATATTTCTTTTCAAATTTCTTGGTAAGTTTTTATCAGCTCTTCTTTTCATATGTTCTTTCGTCATTTCTATTCCCAATTCGCGTAGAAATGTACGTCTTTTTTCGATAACTACACCATTTTCTCTCAAAATTACCATTGAGTTTGCTCTAGCAACATTTAGCAAGCGAAAAAAGAGCGTCAATGGCCACCTATTGCACTTCCTTGATACGGAATACAGTTTTACCTTTTTATCCACTTCATCAACTCCACCTTTTGTTTTATTGTAAAAAGTTATAATAGCTGGTTTTCGTATCTCGTTAATGCTGGTGTCAATTTCAGCTGTACGATGAAGTGATGAAATCAGAACAACAGATCGGTTCTTTTTAGGTACATACGATACCAGAGGGAGAAATATTTGAAAACCCAAATTGACTAGAATACTCTGGATTTCCCTTCGCAATGAAACACGGGGGAATTTCTTTTTTATTTTTACGCAAAGTGCCAACAACAGACATTTTATCATTTGTGGCTAAATCTTTTACCAAAGGAATGCTGGTGAACCAGTTACCAATGGTCAAATTTCGTCCGGTTCCAGAAATTGGTGAAATTAACCCTTTTTTTAACATCACTTCCTGAATTACTGATTCGAAAAGGTCCTTCTGGTTGTCTTCCAGCATAAAGCTCAATATTCAACGTGTAAAAGTTTTTTGAATCCACTAGTGCATAAATCTTTAGCCCATATTTGTCAGGTTTTGATTTGTTGTATTGTCTAAAAGGACATTTTCCGCGGAATCCGCACATCATTTCATCTATTACAACATTCTTACCAACAGAATAAGGAGAAAGGCAGTTTTCTGTGAACATATTCAGCACTTCTTGTGGATGCATCATCAAACCGAAGAGAGTTTAGAAGAAATATTTTGAAATATGACAATACCAGTAGCATCACTATACACATCCTCCAAGTTTCCATGAGACATACGTAAGGTTCCAGCAATATATAATAATCCGAACAGGGCCTGAATCTCAACAGAATCGGTAGTTTTACAATCTCGAACTCTGGAGTATGCGCTTTCTTTTTTCTGTATAAATTCGTTAGTATATTTTACTACTGTCGTTATAATTTTATCGCATATGAACAAATCCCATGCTTTTAGAGATGTTGTTACGCCCACGCCTTTTCCAAGAACACCAGCCTCTTGAGTCAGAATATTATGGGGTGGATACCTGACTCTATCACTATTTGATTTTTTCCATTTTGTAACATGATCACGTGCCATGAAGTATGCAGCTCTATCAGCCAAAGGAATGTTTTCCTCTTCCGAGTTACTTTCTTCGTTTGAATGTTCCATTTCTTCATCAGATTCCACATCTGGTCTACATTCAGATATTTCTGATTCCTCATTACATTCCACATCAGATAAGGGGTCAGAGACTTCTGATCCTTCATCACTTAAAGTTTCATCACTTTCATCATCTTCCTCTAGGAGAAATTTCATTATTTCACTTTCACTTATTCTTGTTTTAGCCATTTTTACCAATAACTGTAACACTTTATTAAATCAGGAAATGTGCACAGAGAGTCGCGCGTAAACAAAAAGACGTCAGGCGCGCGTGGTCTTTTCGACGACGAGAGGCAACTGAAGTAAATGCTCGCTATAAACAGTCGACAAGCGTTAAAAAGAGACGGAAATAGTGCATTCGATTGGAAATGAACTAACCTCAAGCTACTAGAGCTACCAAATATCTGGGATTATATATACAAAAATTATAATACTTTATTCACCATGGGCGGTCGAAAAGACTACGCGCGACTTCTTGAAGGTTAAAATAATTAACCTTCTTTATCGTATTGTAGTTGATACAAACCATGGCGGCATAACGATAGTACATTTGGAAGAATTCCGTTATCTTATATTTAGGTATATGTAAAGTCGATTTTCTTGTATATACACATTTAGCATTCGATATCGAAATGCTTCAAATCATTATTTTAACATATTTAAGTTAATAAGGCTTCTTGAACGCAATGAAGTTAACATAAAGCCGTGGCGGTATAACGGCAGTGTATGTAGAAGAATTCCGTAATCTTATGTTTAGGTATAAATTCGATTTTGTTGTATATACACATTTAGCTATCGATATCGAAATGCTTCAAATCATTAGTTTAACATATTTATGTTAATTAACCAACTTTAACGAATTGAAGGTGAAATAAAGCCATGGCGGCATAACGACAGTAATTTGGAAGAATTCCGTAATCTTATATTTAGGTATAAAGTGGATTTTCTTGTATATATGCATTTAGAAATCGATATCGAAATGCTTCAAATCATTAGTATAAGATATTTAAGTTAACAAACCTACTTTAACGAACTGAAGTTAACATAAAGCCTTGGCGGATTAACGGCAGTGCATTTGGAAGAATTCCGTTATCCTATGTTTAAGTATAAAGTCAAATTTCTTGTACTAGCACATTTAGCAATCGATATCGAAATGCTTCAAATCATTAGTTTAACATATTTAAGTTAAATTACCTTCTTTAACCTACCGAAAGTGACATGAAGCCATGGCGGCATAACGGGTGTGCATGTAGAAGAATTCCGTAATTTTATATTTAGGTATAAAATCGATTTGTTGTATAAACACATTTAGCAATCGATATCGAAATGCTTGAGATCATTAGTTTAACATATTTAAGTTAATTCACCCTATTTATCTTCCTGAAGTCTACATAAAGCCTTAACGGCATAACGTCAGTGCATTTAGAAGAATTACGTAATCTTACATTTAGGTATAAAGTCGATTTTCTTGTATATGCTCATTTAGCAATCGATATCGAAATGCTTCAAATCATTATTTTAACATATTTAAGTTAATAAGGCTTCTTGAACGCAATGAAGTTAACATAAAGCCGTGGCGGTATAACGGCAGTGTATGTAGAAGAATTCCGTAATCTTATGTTTAGGTATAAATTCGATTTTGTTGTATATACACATTTAGCTATCGATATCGAAATGCTTCAAATCATTAGTTTAACATATTAAGTTAATAAACATTTTTTAGCTGAATGAGGTCTACATAAAGCCTTAACGGTATAACGGCAGTGCATTTAGAAGAAATCCGTAATGTTATAATTTTATATTTAGGTATAAAGTCGATTTTCTTGTATATACACATTTAGTAATCGATATCGAAATGCTTCAAATCATTAGTTTAACATATTAAAGTTAATAAACCTTCTTTAACGCACTGAAGTCTACATAAAGCCTTAACGGGATAACTGCAGTGCATTCAGAAGAATTCCGTAATCTTATATTAAGGTATAAAGTCGATTTTCTTGTATATACATATTTAGCAATCGATATCGAAATGCTTCAAAATATTAGTTTAACATATTTAAGTTAATTGACACTCTTTTTCATACTGAAGTCTACAAAAGCCCTAACGGCATAACGGCAGTGCATGTAGAAGAATTCCGTTATCTTATATTTAGGTATAAAGTCGATTTTCTTGTATATACACATTTAGAAATCGATATCGAAATGCTTCAAATCATTAGTTTAACATATTAAAGTTAATAAGCCTTCTTTAACGCACTGAAGTTAACATAAAGCCATGGCGGTATAACTGCAGTGCATTTAGGAGAATTCCGTAATCTTATATTAAGGTATAAAGTCGATTTTCTCGTATCTACATATTTAGCAATCGATATCGAAATGCTTCAAATCATTAGTTTAACATATTTAAGTTAACAAACCTTCCTTAACGAACTGAAGTTGACTTAAAGTCATGGCGGATTAACGGCAGTCCATTTGGAAGAAATCTGTTATCCTATGTTTAGGTATAAAGTCAAGTTTCTTGTATTTACATATTTATCAATCGATATCGAAATGCTTCAAATCATTAGTTTAACATATTTAAGTTAATTAAACCTATTTATCTTCCTGAAGGCTACATCAAGCCTTAACGGCATAACGGCAGTGCATTTAGAAGAATTACGTAATCTTATATTTAGGTATAATCTTATATTTAGATATAAAGTCAATATATATCGAAATGCTTCAAGTCATTAGTTTAACATATTAAAGTTAATAAGCCTTCTTTAACCTACCGAAGGTGACATGAGGCCATGGCGGCATAACGGCAGTGCATTTAGAAGAATTCCGTAATCTTATATCTAGATATAAAATCGATTTTCTTGTATATACTCATTTAGCAATCGATATCGAAATGCTTCAAAATATTAGTTTAACATATTTAAGTTAATTGACACTCTTTTTCATACTGAAGTCTACAAAAGCCCTAACGGCATAACGGCAGTGCATGTAGAAGAATTCCGTTATCTTTTATTTAGGTACAAAGTCGATATTGTTCAATATAAACATTTAAAAATCGATATCGAAATGCTTCAAATCATTAGTTTAACATATTTAAGTTAATTAACCTTCTTTATCTCACTGAAGATTACATAAAGCCATAACGGCATAACGACAGTGCATTTGGAAGAATTCCGTAGACTTATATTTAGGCTTAAAGTCGATTTTCTTGTACATACACATTTTGCAATCGATATCGAAATGCTTCAAATATTTTGTTTAACATATTTAAGTTAATTAACATTCTTTATCTTACTGAAGTTTACATAAAGCCATAACGGCATAACGGCAGTGCATTTGGAAGAATTCCGTAGACTTATATTTAGGCTTAAAGTCGATTTTTTTGTACATACACATTTAGCAATCGATATCGAAATGCTTCAATTCATTAGTTTTACATTTTCAAGTTACTTAAAATAAAACCCTTTTTTAACACACTGAAGTCTACATAAAGCCTTAACGGTATAACTGCAGTGCATTAAGAAGAATTCCGTAATCTTATATTAAGGTATAAAGTCGATTTTCTTGTATTTACATTTTTAGCAATTGATATCGAAATGCTTCAAATCATTAGTGTAACATATTTATGTTAATTAACCAACTTTAACGTATTGAAGGTGAAATAAAGCCATGGCGGCAAAACGACGGTAATTTGGAAGAATTCCGTGATCTTATATTTAGGTATAAAGTCGATTTTCTTGTATATTTGCATTTAGAAATCGATATCGAAATGCTTCAAATCATTACTTTAACATATTTAAGTTAACAAACCTACTTTAACGAACTGAAGTTGACATAAGGCCATGGCGGATTAACGGCAGTGCATTTGGAAGAATTCCGTTATCCTATGTTTAGGTATAAAGTCAAATTTCTTGTATTACTACTTAGCAATCGATATCGAAATGCTTCAAATCATTAGTTTAACATATTTAAGTTAATTAACTTTTTACTCACTGAAGTTACATAAGCCATGGGCATAACGGCAGTGCATGTAGAAGAATTCCGTAATTTTATATTTAGGTATAAATCGATTTGTTTATAACACATTTAGCAGTCGATATCGAAATGCTTTAAATCATTAGTTTAACATATTTAAGTTAATTAACCTTCTTTTACGTTCCTGAAGTTTACTAAAGCCATACGGCATAACGGCAGTGCATTTAGAAGAATTCCGTAATCTTATATTTAGGTATAAAAGTCGATTTTCTTGTATATACCATTTAGCAATCGATATCGAAATGCTTCAAATCATTAGTTTAACATATTTAAGTTAATAACCTTCTTAACGCACTGAAGTTACATAAAGCCATAACGGATAACGGCAGTGCATTTAGAAGAATTCCGTAATCATATTTAAGGTATAAAGTCGATTTTCTTGTATTACACATTTAGCAATCGATATCGAAATGCTTTCAAATCATTAGTTTAACATATTTAAGTTAATTAACCTTCTTTTACGTATTGAAGTTGAATAAAGCCATGGCGGCATAACGACAGTAATTTGGAAGAATTCCGTAATCTTATATTTAGGTATAAAGTCGATTTTCTTGTATATACACATTTAGAATCGATCGAAATGCTTCAAATCATTAGTTTAAACATATTTAAGTTAATAAACCTTCTTTAAGACTGAAGTCTACATAAAGCCTTAACGGGATAACTGCAGTGCATTTAGGGAAAAACTTTCCCTAATCTATATTAAGGTATAAAGTCGATTTTCTTGTATATACATATTTAGCAATCGATATCGAAATGCTTCAAATCATTAGTTTAACATATTTAAGTTAATTAACCATCTTTAACGTATTGAAGGTGAAATAAAGCCATGGCGGCATAACGACAGTAATTTGGAAGAATTCCGTAATCTTGTATTTAGGTATAAAGCCGATTTGCTTGTATATATGCATTTAGAAATCGTTATCGAAATGCTTCAAATCATTAGTTTAACATATTTAAGTTAACAAACCTTCTTTAAAGAACTGAAGTTGACATAAAGCCATGGCGGATTAACGGCAGTGCATTTGGAAGAATTCCGTTTTCCTATGTTTAGGTATAAAGTCAAGTTTCTTGTATTTACATATTTAGCAATCGATATCGAAATGCTTCAAATCATTAGTTTAACATATTTAAGTTAATTAACCCTATTTATCTTCCTGAAGTCTACATCAAGCCTTAACGGCATAACGGCAGTGCATTTAGAAGAATTGCGTAGTCTTATATTTAGGTATAATCTTATATTTAGATATAAAGTCGATATATATCGAAATGTTTCAAATCATTATTTTAACATATTTAAGTTAATAAACCTTCTTCAACGCACTGAAGTTAACATAAAGCCATGGCGGTATAACGGCAGTGCATGTAGAAGAATTCCGTAATCTTATGTTTAGGTATAAATTAGATTTTGTTGTATATACCCATTTAGCAATCGATATCGAGATGCTTCAACTCATTAGTTTAACATATTTAAGTTAATTAACCTTCTTTATCTTACTGAAAATTACATAAAGCCATAACGGCATAACGGCAGTGCATTTGGAAGAATTCCGTAGACTTATATTTAGGCTTAAAGTCGATTTTCTTGTACATGCACATTTTGCAATCGATATCGAAATGCTTCAAATAACTGGTTTAACATATTTAAGTTAATTAACCTTCTTTATCTTACTGAAGTTTACATAAAGCCATAACGGCATATCGGCAGTATATTTATATGAATTCCGTTATCTTATATTTAGGTATAAAGTCGATTTTCTTGTATATACACATTTAGGAATCGATGCCGATATGCTTCACATCATAAGTTTAACAGATTTAAGTTGATTAATCCTCTTTATGTTACTGAAGTCTACAAAAGCCTTAACGGCATAACGGCAGTGCATTTGGAAGAGTTCCGTAATCTTATATTTAGGTATTAAGCCGATTTTGTTCAAAATACGCATTAAGCAATCGATATCGAAATGCTTCAAATCATTAGTTTAACATATTTAAGTTAATAAGGCTTCTTGAACGCAATGAAGTTAACATAAAGCCATGGCGGTATAACGGCAGTGTATGTAGAAGAATTCCGTAACCTTATGTTTAGGTATAAATTCGATTTTGTTGTATATACACATTTAGCTATCGATATCGAAATGCTTCAAATCATTAGATTAACATATTAAGTTAATAAACATTTTTTAGCTGAATGAGGTCTACATAAAGCCTTAACGGTATAACGGCAGTGCATTTAGAAGAAATCCGTAATGTTATAATTTTATATTTAGGTATAAAGTCGATTTTCTTGTATATACACATTTAGTAATCGATATCGAAATGCTTCAAATCATTAGTTTAACATATTAAAGTTAATAAACCTTCTTTAACGCACTGAAGTCTACATAAAGCCTTAACGGGATAACTGCAGTGCATTCAGAAGAATTCCGTAATGTTATATTAAGCTATAAAGTCGATTTTCTTGTATTTACATATTTAGCAATCGATATCGAAATGCTTCAAATCATTAGTTTAACATATTTAAGTTAATTAACCATCTTTAACGTATTGAAGGTGAAATAAAGCCGTGGCGGCATAACGATAGTAATTTGGAAGAATTCCGTAATCTTATATTTAGGTATAATGCCGATTTGCCTGTATATATGCATTTAGAAATCGATATCGAAACGCTTCAAATCATTAGTTTAACATATTTAAGTTAATTAAACCTATTTATCTTCCTGAAGTCTACATCAAGCCTTAACGGCATAACGGCAGTGCATTTAGAAGAATTACGTAATCTTATATTTAGGTATAATCTTATATTTAGATATAAAGTCAATATATATCGAAATGTTTCAAATCATTATTTTAACATATTTAAGTTAATAAGCCTTCTTTAACGCACTGAAGATAACATAAAGCCATGGCGGTATAACGGCAGTGCATGTAGAAGAATTCCGTTATCTTATATTTAGGTATAAAGTCGATTTTCTTGTATATACACATTTAGAAATCGATATCGAAATGCTTCAAATCATTAGTTTAACATATTAAAGTTAATAAACCTTCTTTAACGCACTGAAGTTAACATAAAGCCATGGCGGTATAACTGCAGTGCATTTAGGAGAATTCCGTATTCTTATATTAAGGTATAAAGTCGATTTTCTTGTATTTACATATTTAGCAATCGATATCGAAATGCTTCAAACCATTAGCTTATCATATTTAAATAATTACCCTTCTTTACAGAAGCCATAACGGCATAACGGCAGTATATTTGGGTAATTTCCGTAATCTTTTATTTAGGTATAAAATCGATTTTCTTGTATATACACATTTAGCAATCGATACCGAAATGCTTCAGCTCATTAGTTTAACATATTTAAGTTAATAAACCTTCTTTAACTTTCATAACTGCAGTGCACGCAGAAGAATTCCATAATCTTATATTTAGGTATAAAGTCGATTTTCTTGTATATACATATTTAGCTATCGATATCGAAATGCTTCAAATCATTAGTTTAACATATTAAGTTAATAAACATTTTTTAGCTTACTGAAGTCTACATAAAGCCTTAACGGTATAACGGCAGTGCATTTAGAAGAATTCCGTAATGTTATAATTTTATATTTAGGTGTAAATTCGATTTTCTTGTATTTACACATTTAGCAGTCGATATCGAAATGCTTCAAATAACTGGTTTACTATATTTAAGTTAATAAACCTTCTTTAACGAACTGCAGTTTATACAAAGCCATGGCGACATAACGACAGTACATTTGGAAGAATTCCGTAATCTTATATTTAGGTATAAAGTCGATTTTCTTGTATATACACATTTAGCAATCGATATCGAAATGCTTCAAGTCATTAGTTTAACATATTTAAGTTAATAAACCTTCTTTAACGCACTGAAGTCTACATAAAGCCTTAACGGTATAACAGCATTGAATTTAGAAGAATTCCGTAATCTAATATTTAGGTAAAAAGTCGATTTTCTTGTATATACTCACTTAGCATGCGATATCAAAATGCTGCAAACCATTAGTTTAACATATTTAAAAAAAATTAACCTTCTTTAACGTGTTGAATTTGGTACAAAGCCTTGGCGGCATAATGACAGTACATTTGGAAGAATTCCGTAATCTTTTAGTTAGGTATAAAGTCGATTTTCTTGTATATACGCATTTAGCAATCGACATCGAAATGCTTCAAATCATTAGTTTAACATATTTAAGTTATTAAACCTTCTTTAACGCACTGAAGTCTACATAAAGTGTTAACGGCATATCGACAGTACTTTTGGAAGAATTCCGTAGTCTTTTATATAGGTATGAATTCGATTTTCTTGTATATACATATTTGGCAAGCGATATCGAAATGCTTCAAATCATTAGTTTAACATATTTAAGTTAATTAACCTTCTTTAACGTGTTGAAGTTGATATAAAACCATAACGGCAGTGCATTTGGAAGAATTCCGTAATCTTATATTTGGGTATGTATTCGAGTTTCTTGGATTTACACATTTAGCAATCGATATCGCAAATCTTCAAATAACTGGTTTAGCATATTTAGGTTAATTAACCTTCTTTAACTTACTGAAGTTTAAATAAAGCCATAACGGCATAACGGCAGTATATTTGAGTGAATTCCGTAATCTTATAATTAGGTATAAAGTCAATTTTCTTGTATATACACATTAAGCAATCGATATTGAAATGCTTTAAATCATTAGTTTAACATATTTAAGTTAATAAACCTTCTTTAACGCACTGAAGTCTACATAAAGCGTTAACGGCATAACGGCAGTGCATCTAGAAGAATTCCGTTATCTTATATTTAGGTATAAATTCGATTTTCTTGTATATACAAGCAAGCGATATCGAAATGCTTCAAATCATTAGGTTAACATATTTATGTTAGTTAACCTTCTTTAACGTATTGCAGTTGATATAAAGCCATAACGGCAGTGCATTTGGAAGAATTCCGTAATCTTATATTTAGGAATGAAGTCGATTTTCTTTTGTATACACATTTAGATATCCATATCGAAATGCTTGAAATCATTAGTTTAACATATTAAGTTAATAAACATTTTTTAGCTTACTGAAGTCTACATAAAGCCTAACGGCAGTGCATTAAGAAGAATTCCGTAATGTTATAATTTTATATTTAGGTATAAATTCGATTTTCTTGTATATACACATTTAGCAAGCGATATCGAAATGCTTCAAATCATTAGTATAACATATTTAAGTTAATTAACCTTCTTTAACGTATTGAAGTTGATAAAGAGCCATGGCGGCATAACGACAGTACATTTGGAAGAATTCCGTAGCCTTATATTTAGGTATAAAGTCGATTTTCTTGTATATATGCATTAAGCAATCGATATCGAAATGCTTCAAATAACTGGTTTAACATATTTAAGTTAATAAACCTTCTTTAACGAACTGAAGTTAATATAAAGCCATAACGGCATAACGGCAGTGCGTTTGGAAGAATTCCGTAGTCTTATATTTAGGCATAAAGTCGATTTTCTTGTACATACACATTTTGCAATCGATATCGAAATGATTCAAATAACTGGTTTAGCATATTTAAGTTAATTAACCTTCTTTATCTTACTGAAGTTTACATAAAGCCATAACGGCATAACGGCAGTGCATTTGGAAGAACTCCGTAGTCTTATACTTAGGCATAAAGTCGATTTTCTTGTACATACACATTTTGCAATCGATATCGAAATGCTTCAAATAACTGGTTTAGCATATTTAAGTTAATTAACCTTCCTTATCTTACTGATGTTTACATAAAGCCATAACGGCATAACGGCAGTATATTTATATGAATTCCGTTAACTTATATTTAGGTATAAAGTCGATTTTTTTGTACATACACATTTAGAAATCGTTATCGAAATGCTTCAAATCATTAGTTTAACATATTTAAGTTAATTAACCCTATTTATCTTCCTGAAGTCTACATCAAGCCTTAACGGTATAACGGCAGTGCATTTAGAAGAATTACGTAATCTTATATTTAGGTATAATCTTATATTTAGATATAAAGTCGATATATATATCGAAATGTTTCAAATCATTATTTTAACATATTAAAGTTAATAAACCTTCTTTAACGCACTGAAGTCTACATAAAGCCTTAACGGTATAACTGCAGTGCATTTAGAAGAATTCCGTAATCTTATATTAAGGTATAAAGTCGATTTTCTTGTATTTACATATTTAGCAATCGATATCGAAATACTTCAACTCATTAGTTTAACATATTTAAGTTAATTATCCTTATTTTTCTTACTGAAGTTTACATGAAGCCATAACGGTATAACGGCAGTGCATTTGGAAGAATTCCGTAATCTTATAATTAGGAATAAAGTCGATTTTTGTATATACACATTTAGCAATCGATATCGAGATGGTTCAACTCATTAGTTTAACATATTTAAGTTAATAAACTTTCTTCAAAGAACTGAAGTTGGCATAAAATCATGGCGGCTTAACGGCAGTGCAGTTAGAAGAATTCCATAATCTTATATTTAGGTATAAATTCGATTTTCTTGTATATACTTATTTAGCAATCGATTTCGAAATGCTTCAAAATATTCGTTTAACATATTTAAGTTAATTAACCCTCTTTTTCATACTGAAGTCTACAAAAGCCTTAACGGCATAACGGCAGAGCATGTAGAAGAATTCCGTTATCTTTTATTTAGGTATAAAGTCGATTTTCTTGTATATACATATTTGGCAAGCGATATCGAAATGCTTCAAATCATTAGTTTAACATATTTAAGTAAGTTAACCTTCTTTAACGTATTGCAGTTGATATAAAGCCATAACGGCAGTGCATTTGGAAGAATTCCGTAATCTTATATTTAGGTATGAAGTCGATTTTCTTTTATATACACATTTAGATATCCATATCGAAATGCTTGAAATCATTAGTTTAACATATTAAGTTAATAAACATTTTTTAGCTTACTGAAGTCTACATAAAGCCTAACGGCAGTGCATTTAGAAGAATTCCGTAATGTTATAATTTTATATTTAGGTATAAATTCGATTTTCTTGTATATACACATTTAGCAAGCGATATCGAAATGCTTCAAATCCTTAGTTTAACATATTTAAGTTAATTAACCTTCTTTAACGTATTGAAGTTGATAAAGAGCCATGGCGGCATAACGACAGTACATTTGGAAGAATTCCGTAGTCTTATATTTAGGTATAAAGTCGATTTTATTGTATATATGCATTAAGCAATCGATATCGAAATGCTTCAAATAACTGGTTTAACATATTTAAGTTAATAAACCTTCTTTAACGAACTGAAGTTAATATAAAGCCATAACGGCATACCGGCAGTGCGTTTGGAAGAATTCCGTAAACTTATATTTAGGCATAAAGTCGATTTTCTTGTACATACACATTTTGCAATCGATATCGAAATGATTCAAATAACTGGTTTAGCATATTTAAGTTAATTAACCTTCTTTATCTTACTGAAGTTTACATAAAGCCATAACGGCATAACGGCAGTATATTTGAGTGAATTCCGTAATCTTATAATTAGGTATAAAGTCGATTTTGTTGTATATACACATTTAGCAATCGATATCGAAATGCTTCAAATCATTAGTTTAACATATTTAAAATAATTAACCTTCTTTAACGTATTGAAGGTGATACAAAGCCATGGCGGCATAACGACAGTACATTTGGAACAATTCCGTAATCTTATGTTTAGGTATAAAGTCGATTTTCTTGCATATACACATTTACCTATCGATATCGAAATGCTTCAAATCATTAGTTTAACATATTAAGTTAATAAACATTTTTTAGCTTAATGAGGTCTACATAAAGCCTTAACGGTATAACAGCAGTGGATGTAGTTTTCAAGTTATTTATAATAAACCTTCTTTAACACACTGAAGTCTACATAAAGCCTTAACGGTATAACGGCAGTGCATGTAGAAGAATTCCGTTACCTTATATTTAGGTATAAAGTCGATTTTCTTGTATATACACATTTAGCAATCGATATCGAAATGCTTCAAATCATTAGTTTAACATATTTTAGTTAATTAACCTTCTTTATCTTACTGAAGTTTACATGAAGCCATAACGGCATAACGGCATAACGGCAGTGCATTTGGAAGAACTCCGTAGTCTTATTCTTAGGCATAAAGTCAATTTTCTTGTACATACACATTTTGCAATCGATATCAAAAAGCTTCAAATAACTGGTTTAACATATTTAAGTTAAGCTAGTTAAGCCGTTAGCTTATATTTAGGTATAAAGTCGATTTTTTTGTACATACACATTTAGTAATCGATATCGAAATGCTTCAAATCATTAGTTTTACATATTTAAGTTAATTAACCCTATTTATCTTCCTGAAGTCTACATCAAGCCTTATCGGCATAGCGGCAGTGCATTTAGAAGAATTACGTAATCTTATACTTAGGTATAATCTTATATTTTGATATAAAGTCGATATATATATCGAAATGATTCAAATCATTATTTTAACATATTAAAGTTAATAAACCTTCTTAAACGCACTGAAGTCTACATGAAGCCTTAACGGTATAACTGCAGTGCATTTAGAAGAATTCCGTAATCTTATATTAAGGTATAAAGTCGATTTTCTTGTATTTACATATTTAGCAATCGATATCGAAATACTTCAACTCATTAGTTTAACATATATAAGTTAATAAGCTTTCTTCGAAGAACTGAAGTTTGCATAAAATCATGGCGGCATAACGGCAGTGCATGTAGAAGAATTCCGTTATCTTATAAATAGGTATAAAGTCGGTTTTCTTGTATATACACATTTAGTAGTCGATATCGAAATGCTTCAAATCATTAGTTTAACATATTTAAGTTAATTATCCTTATTTTTCTTGTTGAAGTTTACATAAAGCCATAACGGTATAACGGCAGTCATTTGGAAGAATTCCGTAATCTTATATTTAGGAATAAAGTCGATTTTTTGTATATACACATTTAGCAATCGATATCGAGATGGCTCAACTCATTAGTTTAACATATTTAAGTTAATATACCTTCTTCAATGATCAGAAGTTTGCATATAGCCATGATGGCATAACGGCAGTGCATGTAGAAGAATTCCGTTATCTTATATTTAGGTATAAAGTCGATTTTTTGTATATACACATTTAGCTATCGATATCGAAATGCTTCAAATCATTAGTTTAACATATTTAAGTTAATAAACCTTCTTGAACGCACTGAAGTCTACATAAAGCCTTAACGGTATAACTGCAGTGCATTTAGAAGAATTCCGTAATCTTATATTAAGGTATAAAATCGATTTTCTTGTATGCATATTTAGCAATCGATATCGAAATGCTTCAAATCATTAGTTTAACATATTTAAGTTAACAAACCTTCTTTAACGAACCGAAGTTGACATAAAGCCATGGCGGATTAACGGCAATGCATTTGGAAGAATTCCGTTATCCTATGTTTATGTATAAAGTCAAGTTTCTTGTACTAGCACATTTAGCAATCGATATCAAAATGCTTCAAATCATTAGTTTAACATATTTAAGTTAAATTACCTTCTTTAACCTACCGAAGGTGACATGAAGCCATGGCGGCATAACGGCAGTGCAGTTAGAAGAATTCCATAATCTTATATTTAGGTATAAATTCGATTTTCTTGTACATACTCATTTAGCAATCGATATCGAAATGCTTCAAAATATTAGTTTAACATATTTAAGTTAATTAACCCTCTTTTTCATACTGAAGTCTACAAAAGCCTTAACGGCATAACGGCAGTGCATGTAGAAGAATTCCGTTATCTTTTATTTAGGTATAAAGTCGATATTGTTGTACATACACATATAGCAATCTATAACGAAATGCTTTAAATCATTAGTTTTACATTTTCAAGTTATTTATAATAAACCTTCTTTAACGCACTGAAGTGTACATAAAGCCTTAGCGGTATAACTGCAGTGCATTTAAAAGAATTCCGTAATCTTATATTTAGGTACAAAGTCGATTTTATTGTATTTACATATTTAGCAATCGATATCGAAATGCTTCAAATCATAAGTTTAACATATTTATGTTAATTATTCCCCTCTATCTTACTGAAGTCTACATAAAGCCTTAACGGCATAACGGCAGTGCGTTTAGAAGAATTCCGTTATCTTATATTTAGGCATAAATTCGATTTTCTTGTATATACACATTTAGCAAGCGATATCGAAATGTTTCAAATCATTAGTTTAACATATTTAAGTTAATAAAGCTTCTCTAACGCACTGAAGTTAACATAAAGCCACGGCGGCATAACGGCAGTGCATGTAGAAGAATTCCGTAATCTTATATTCAGGTATAAAGTCGATTTTCTTGTATATACACATTTAGCTATGAGGTCTACATAAAGCCTTAACGGTATAACGGCAGTGCATTTAGAAGAAATCCGTAATGTTATAATTTTCTATTTAGGTATAAAGTCGATTTTGTTGTATTTACACATTTAGAAGTCGATATCGAAATGCTTCAAACTATTAGTTTAAAATATTTAAAATAATTAACCTTCTTAAACGTATTGTAGTTGATACAAACCATGGCGGCATAACGACAGTACATTTGGAAGAATTCCGTAATCTTATATTTAGGTATATGTAAAGTCGATCTTCTTGTATATACACATTTAGCAATCGATATCAAAATGCTTCAAATCATTAGTTTTACATTTTCAAGTTATTTATCTTAAACCTTCTTTAACACACTGAAGTCTACATAAAGCCTTAACGGTATAACTGCAGTGCATTTAGAAGAATTCCGTAATCTTATATTATGGTAAAAAGTCGATTTTCTTGTATTTACATATTTAGCAATCGATACCGAAATGCTCCAAATCATTAGTTTAACATATTTTAGTTAATTAACCATCCTTAACGTATTGAAGGTGAAATAAGGCCATGGCGGCGTAACGACAGTAATTTGGAAGAATTCCGTAATCTTATATAAAGGTATAAAGTCAATATTTTTGTACATACACATTTTGCAATCGATATCGAAATGCTTCAAATCATTAGTTAAACATATTTAAGTTACTTAACCCTCTTTTTCTTACTGAAGTCTGCAAAAGCCTTAACGGCATAACGGCAGTGCATTTAGAAGAATTACGTAATCTTATATTTAGGTATGAATTCGATTTTCTTGTACATACTCATTTAGCAATCGATATCGAAATGCTTCAAATCATTAGTTTAATATATTTAAGTTAATAAAACTTCTTAAACGTATTGAAGGTGATACAAAGCCATGGCGGCATAACGACAAAACATTTGGAACAATTCCGTAATCTTATATTTAGGTATAAAGTCGATTTTCTTGTATATACACATTTAGCAATCGATGCCGATATACTTCACATCATTAGTTTAACAGATTCAAGTTAATTAATCCTCTTTATCTTACTGAAGTCTACAAAAGACTTAACGGCATAACGGCAGTGCATTTGGAAGAGTTCCGTAATCTTATATTTAGGTATAAAATCGATTTTGTTCAATATACGCATTTAGCAATCGGTATCGAAATGCTTCAAATCATTAGTTTAACATATTTAAGTTAATAAACCTTCTTTAACGCACTGAAGTCTACATTAAGCCTTAACGGTATAACTGCACTGCATTTAGAAGAATTCCGTTATCTTATATTTAGGTATAAATTCGACTTTCTTGTATGTACTCATTTAGCAAGCGATATCAAAATGCTTCAAATTATTAGTTTAACTTATTTAAGTTAATTAACCTTCTTTAACGAATTGAAGTTGACATAAAGCCATGGCGGCATAAAGACAGTACATTTGGAAGAATTCCGTAATCTTATATTTAGGTATAAAGTCGATTTTCTTGTATATACACATTTAGCTATCGATATCGAAATGCTTCGAATCATTAGTTTAACATATTTAAGTTAATAAACCTTCTTTAACTCACTGAAGTCTATATAAAGCCTTAACGGCATAACGGAAGTGCATTTAGAAGAATTATGTTATCTTTTATTTAGGTATAAATTCGATTTTCTTGTATATACACATTAAGCAATCGATATCGAAATGCTTCAAACCATTAGCTTATCGTATTTAAATAATAAACCTTCTTTACAGAAGCCATAACGGCATAACGGTAGTATATTTGGGTAATTTCCGTAATCTTTTATTTAGGTATAAAATCGATTTTCTTGTATATACACATTTAGCAATCGATATCGAAATGCTTCAGCTCATTAGTTTAACATATTTAAGTTAATAAACCTTCTTTAACGCACTGAAGTCTACATTAAGCCTTAACGGTATAACTGCACTGCATTTAGAAGAATTCCGTTATCTTATATTTAGGTATAAATTCGACTTTCTTGTATGTACTCATTTAGCAAGCGATATCAAAATGCTTCAAATTATTATTTTAACTTATTTAAGTGAATTAATCGTCTTTTACGAATTGAAGTTGACATAAAGCCATGGCGGCATAAAGACAGTACATTTGGAAGAATTCCGTAATCTTATATTTAGGTATAAAGTCGATTTTCTTGTATATACACATTTAGCTATCGATACCGAAATGCTTCGAATCATTAGTTTAACATATTTAAGTTAATAAACCAACTTTAGCGCACTAAAGTCTACATAAGGCCCTAATGGCATAACGGCAGTGTATTTAGAAGAATTCCATAATGTTATAATTTTATATTTAGGTATAAAGTCGATTTTTTTGTATTTACACATTTAGCAATCGATATCGAAATGCTTCAAACCATTAGCTTATCGTATTTAAATAATAAATCTTCTTTACAGAAGCCATAACGGCATAACGGTAGTATATTTGGGTAATTTCCGTAATCTTTTATTTAGGTATAAAATCGATTTTCTTGTATATACACATTTAGCAATCGATATCGAAATGCTTCAGCTCATTAGTTTAACATATTTAAGTTAATAAACCTTCTTTAACGCACTGAAGTCTACATTAAGCCTTAACGGTATAACTGCACTGCATTTAGAAGAATTCCGTTATCTTATATTTAGGTATAAATTCGACTTTCTTGTATGTACTCATTTAGCAAGCGATATCAAAATGCTTCAAATTATTATTTTAACTTATTTAAGTGAATTAATCGTCTTTAACGAATTGAAGTTGACATAAAGCCATGGCGGCATAACGACAGTACATTTGGAAGAATTCCGTAATCTTATATTTAAGTATAAAGACGATTTTCTTGTATATACACATTAAGCAATCGATACCGAAATGCTTTAAACCATTAGTTGAACATATTTTAGTTAATAAACCTTCTTTAACTCACTGAACTCTACATAAAGCCTTAACGGCATAACGGCAGTGCATTTAGAAGAATTATGTTATCTTTAATTTAGGTATAAAGTCGTTTTTCTTGTATATACATATTTAGCTATCGATATCGAAATGCTTCAAATCATTAGTTTAACATATTAAGTTAATAAACATTTTTTAGTTTACTGAAGTCTACATAAAGCATTAACGGTATATCGGTAGTGCATTTAGAAGAATTCCGTAATGTTATAATTTTATATTTAGGTGTAAAGTCGATTTTCTTGTATTTACACATTCAGCAGTCGATATCGAAATGCTTCAAACCATTAATTTAACTATTTAAGATTATTAACCTTCTTTAACGTATTGAAGTTGATACAAAGACATGGCGGCATAACGACAGTACAGTATTTACACATTTAGCAATCGATATCGAAATGCTTCAAACCATTAGCTTATCATATTTAAATAATTAACCTTCTTTACAGAAGCCATAACGGCATAACGGTAGTATATTTGGGTAATTTCCGTAATCTTATAGTTAGGAATAAAGTCGAATTTCTTGTATATACACATTTAGCAATCGATATCGAAAATCTTCAAATCATTAGTTTAACATATTTGAGTTAATAAACCTTCTTTAACGCACTGAAGTCTACATAAAGCCTTAACAGTATAACAGCACTGCATTTAGAAGAATTCCGTTATCTTATATTTAGGTATAAATTCGACTTCCTTGTATATATTCATTTAGCAAGCGATATCAAAATGCTTCAAATCATTAGTTTAATATATTTAAAATAATTTACCTTCTTTAACGTATTGAGGTTGATACAAAGCCATGGCGGCATAATGACAGTATATTTGGAAGAATTCCGAAATCTTATATTTAGGTATAAAGTCGATTCTCTTGTATATACACATTTAGCAATCGATATCGAAATGCTTCAAATCATTAGTTTAACATATTTAAGTTAATAAACCTTCTTTAACGCACTGAAGTCTACATAAAGTGTTAACGGCATAACGGCAGTGCATTTAGAAAAATTCCGTTATCTTATATTTAGGTATAAATTCGATTTTCTTGTATATACATATTTGGCAAGCGATATAGAAATGCTTCAAATCATTAGTTTAACATATTTACGTTAATTAACTTTATTTAACGTTTTGAAGTTGATATAAAGCCATAACGGCAGTGCATTTGGAAGAATTCCGTAATCTTATATTTAGGTATAAAGTCGATTTTCTTTTATATACACATTTAGATATCGATATCGAAATGCTTTAAATCATTAGTTTAACATATTAAGTTAATAAACATTCTTTAACTCACTGAAGTCTACATAAAGCCTTAACGTCATAACGGCAGTGCATTTAGAAGAATTCCGCAATGTTATAATTTTATACTTAGGTATAAATTCGATTTTCTTGTATTTGCACATTTAGCAATCGATATCGAAATGCTTCAAATCATTAGTTTAACATATTTAAGTTAATTAAGCTTCTTGAACACACTGAAGTTAACATAAAACCATGGCGGCATAACGGCAGTGCATTTAAAAGAATTCCGTAGTCTTATATTTAGGTATAAAGTCGATTTTCTTGTATATATGCATTAAGCTTTCGATATCGAAATGCTTCAAATAACTGGCTTAACATATTTAAGTTAATAAACCTTCTTTAACGAACTGAAGTTTATATAAAGCCATAACGGCATAACGGCAGTGCATTTAGAAGAATTACGCAATCTTATATTTAGGTATGAATTCGATTTTCTTGTATATACTCATTTAGCAATCGATATCGAGATGCTTCAGATCATTAGTTTAACATATTTAAGTTAATAAAGCTTCTTTAACGCCTGAAGTTAACATAAAGCCATGGCGCCATAACGGCAGTGCATGTAGAAGAGTTCCATAACCTTATATTTAAGTAAGTAGTCGCTTTTCTTGGATTTACACATTTAGCAATCGATATGGAAAATCTTCAAATATCTGGTTTAGCATATTTAGGTAAATTAACCTTTTTATCTTACTGAAGTTTAAATAAAGCCATAACGGCATAACGGCAGTATATTTGAGTGAATTCCGTAAACTTTTATTTAGGTATAAAATCGATTTTCTTGTATATACTCATTTAGCAATCGATATCGAAATGCTTCAAATCATTAGTTTAACATATTTAAGTTAATAAACCTTCTTTAACGCACTGAAGTCTACATAAAGCCTTAACGGCATAACTGCACTGCATTTAGAAGAATTCCGTTATCTTAAATTTAGGTATGAATTCGATTTTCTTGTATATACATATTTGGCAAGCGATATCGAAATGCTTCAAATCATTAGTTTAACATATTTAAGTTAATTAACCTTCTTTAACGTATTGAAGTTGATATAAAGCCATAACGGCAGTGCAATTGGAAGAATTCCGTAATCTTATATTTAGGTATAAAGTCGATTTTCTTTTATATACACATTTAGATATCGATATCGAAATGCTTCAAATAATTAGTTTAACATATTAAGTTAATAAACATTTTTTAGCTTACTAAAGTCTACATAAAGCCTTAACGGTATAACGGCAGTGCATTTAGAAGAATTCCGTAATGTTATAATTTTATATTTAGGTATAAAGTCGATTTTCTTGTATATACACATGTAGCAATCGATATCGAAATGCTTCAGCTCATTAGTTTAACATATTTAAGTTAATAAACCTTCTTTAACGATCTGAAGTGGGCATATAGCCATGGAGGCAAAACTGCAGTGCACGTAGAAGAATTCCATAACCTTATATTTAGGTATAAAGTCGACTTTCTTGTATATACATATTTAGCAATCGATATCGAAACGCTTCAAATCATTAGTTTAATATATTAAGTTATTAAACATTTTTTAGCTTACTGAAGTCTACATAAAGCTTTAACGGTATAACGGCAGTGTATTTAGAAGAATTCCGTAATGTTATAATTTTATATTTAGGTGTAAAGTCGATTTTCTTGTATTTACACATTTAGCAGTCGATATCGAAATGCTTCAAACTCTTAGTTTAACATATTTAAAATAATTAACCTTCTTTAACGTATTGTAGTTGATACAAACCATGGCGGCATAACGACAGCTCATTTGGAAGAATTCCATAATCATATATTTAGGTATAAAGTCGATTTTCTTTTATATACACATTAAGCATTCGATATCGAAATGCTTCAAATCATTAGTTTAACATATTTAAGTTAATAAGGCTTCTTTAACGCCTGAAGTTAACGTAAAGCCATGGCGCCATAACGGCAGTGCATGTAGAAGAATTCCGTAATCTTATATTTAGGTATGAATTCGATTTTCTTGTATATACTCATTTAGCAATCGATATCGAAATGCTTCAAATCATTAGTTTAACATATTTAAGTTAATAAGGCTTCTTTAACGCCTGAAGTTAACGTAAAGCCATGGCGCCATAACGGCAGTGCATGTAGAAGAATTCCGTAATCTTATATTTAGGTATGTAGTCGATTTTCTTGGATTTACACATTTAGCAATCGATATCGAAAATCTTAAAATAACTGGTTTAGCATATTTAGGTTAATTAACCTTCTTTATCTTACTGAAGTTTAAATAAAGCCATAACGGCATAACGGCAGTATATTTGGGTGAATTCCGTAATCTTTTGTTTAGGTATAAAGTCGATTTTCTTGTATATACACATTTAGCAATCGATATCGAAATGCTTCATGTCATTAGTTTAACATATTTAAGTTAATAAACCTTCTTTAACGTATTGTAGTTGATACAAACCATGGCGGCATAACGACAGTTCATTTGGAAGAATTCCATAATCATATATTTAGGTATAAAGTCGATTTTCTTTTATATACACATTAAGCATTCGATATCGAAATGCTTCAAATAAGTGGTTTAACATATTTAAGTTATAAACCTTCTTTAACGAACTGAAGTTAATATAAAGCCATAACGGCATAACGGCAGTGCATTTAGAAGAATTACGTAATCTTATATTTAGGTATGAATTCGATTTTCTTGTATATACTCATTTAGCAATCGATATCGAAATGCTTCAAATCATTAGTTTAACATATTTAAGTTAATAAGGCTTCTTTAACGCCTGAAGTTAACGTAAAGCCATGGCGCCATAACGGCAGTGCATGTAGAAGAATTCCGTAATCTTATATTTAGGTATGTAGTCGATTTTCTTGGATTTACACATTTAGCAATCGATATCGAAAATCTTAAAATAACTGGTTTAGCATATTTAGGTTAATTAACCTTCTTTATCTTACTGAAGTTTAAATAAAGCCATAACGGCATAACGGCAGTATATTTGGGTGAATTCCGTAATCTTTTGTTTAGGTATAAAGTCGATTTTCTTGTATATACACATTTAGCAATCGATATCGAAATGCTTCATGTCATTAGTTTAACATATTTAAGTTAATAAACCTTCTTTAACGTATTGAAGTTGATAAAGAGCCATGGCGACATAACGACACTACATTTGGAAGAATTCCGTAGTCTTAAATTTAGGTATAAAGTCGATTTTCTTGTATATGTGCATTAAGCAATCGATATCGAAATGCTTTGAACCATTAGTTTAACATATTTAAGTTAATTAACCTTCTTTAACGTATTGAAGTTGATATAAAGACATAACGGCAGTGCATTTGGAAGAATTCCGTAATCTTATATTTAGGTATAAAGTCGATTTTCTTTTATATACACATTTAGATATCGATATCGAAATGCTTCAAATCATTAGTTTAACATATTTAGGTTAATAAACCTTCTTTAACGCACTGAAGTCTACATAAAGTGTTAGCGGCATAACGGCAGTGCATTTAGAAAAATTCCGTTATCTTATATACAGGTATAAATTCGATTTTCTTGTATATACATATCTAGCTATCGATATCGAAATGCTTCAAATCATTAGTTTAACATATTTAAGTTAATTAACTTTATGTAACGTATTGAAGTTGATATAAAGCCATAACGGCAGTGCATTTGGAAGAATTCCGTAATCTTATATTTAGGTATAAAGTCGATTTTCTTTTATATACACATTTAGATATCGATATCGAAATGCTTCAAATCATTAGTTTAACATATTAAGTTAATAAACATTCTTTAACCCACTGAAGTCTACATAAAGCCTTAACGTCATAACGGCAGTGCATTTTG
>JAPZAG010000580.1:0-45149 GCA_027475135.1 Bactrocera correcta
ACGAGGTGGGTCGAACATAAAGCATTGGTTAGATAATCTAAAGAGCTCTCAGGAAAGTCTTCAATCTTTCTTCCACTCCTACCAGGGGCTTGGCAATAGTCACATTTTTGTTTCACTTTTGATAACGCTCTAGCAGGTAAACTATTTGAACGAGGTGAGTCAAACATGAAGCATTGGTTAGATAATTTAAAGAGCTCTTAGGAAAGTCTTCAATCCTTTCTTCTACTCCTACCAGGGGCTTGGCAATAGTCACATTTTTGTTTTACTTTTGGTAACGCTCTAGCAGGTAAACTATTTGAACGAGGTGAGTCAAACATAAAGCATTGGTTAGATAATTTAAAGAGCTCTCAGGAAAGTCTTCAATCTTTCTTCTACTTCTATCAGGGGCTCGGCAATAGTCACATTTTTGTTTCAACTTTGCTAACGCTCTAGCGGCTAAACTATTGGAACGAGGTGGGTCAAACATAAATCATTGGTTAGATAATTTAAAGAGCTCTCAGGAAAGGCCCCATTTTTTCTTCTATTTCTTCCAAGCGTTTGGCAATAGTCACATTTTTGTTTCAACTTTGATAACGCTTTGAGGCTAAACTATTATAACGAGGTGGGTCAACCATAAAGCATTGGTTAGATAATTTAAAGAGCTCTCAGGAAAATCTTCAATCTTTCTTCTACTCCTACCAGGCGCTTGGCAATAGTCACATTTTTGTTTCAACTTTGCTAACGCTCTAGTGGCTAATTTATTGAAACGAGGTGGGTCGAACATAAAGCATTGGTTAGATAATTTAAACTAATGAGTTGAACCATCTCGATATCGATTGCTAAATGTGTATATACAACAAAATCGACATTATACCTAAATATAAAACAACGGAATTCTTATAAATGCACTGCCGTTATGACGTTAAGGCTTTATGTAGATTTCAGTAAGATAGAGAGGCTTAATTAACTTAAATATGTTAAACTAATGATTTGAAGCATTTCGTTATCGATTGCTAAATGTGTATATACAAGAAAATCGATTTTATACCTAAATAAAAGATTACAGAATTCTTCTAAATGCACTCCCGTTATGCCGCCATGGCTTTACGTAAACTTCAGTAAGAAAATAAGGTTAATTAACTTAAATATGTTAAACTAATGATTTGAAGCATCTCGATATCGATTGCTAAATGTGTATATACATCAAAATCGACATTATACCTAAATATAAGTTAACGGAATTCTTCCAAATGCACTGGCGTTATACCGTTATGGCTTTACGTAAACTTCAGTAAGAAAATAGGGTTAATTAAGTTAAATATGTTAAACTAATGATTTGAAGCATCTCGATATCGATTGCTAAATGACCATATACATCAAAATCGACATTATACCTAAATATGAGTTAACGGAATTCTTCCAAATGCACTGGCGTTATACCGCCATGGCTTTATGTAAACTTCAGTCAGATAAAGAAGGTTAATTAACTTAAATATGTTAAACTAATGATCTGAAGCATTTCGTTATCAATTGCTAAATGTGTATATACAAGAAAGTCGACTTTATACCTAAATATAAGATTACGGAATTCCTCTAAATGCACTGCCGTTATGCCGCCATGTCTTTATGCCAACTTCCGTTCGTTAAAGAAGGTTAATTAACTTAAATATGTTAAACTAATGATTTGAAGCATTTCGATATCGATTGGTAAATGTGTATATACAAGAAAATCGACTTTATGCCTAAATATAAGACTACGGAATTCTTCCAAATGCAGTGCCGTTATGGTTTTTTGTCAACTTCAGTTCGCTAAAGGAGGTTTATTAAATAAAATATGTTAAACCAGTTATCTGAAGCATTTCGATATCGATTGCGAAATGTATATACAAGAAAATCGACGTTATACCTTAATATAAAATTACAACATTACGGAATTCTTCTAAATGCACTGCCGTTATACCGTCATGGCTTTATGTAAGCTTCAGTAAGAAAAAGAAGGTTAATTAACTTAAATATGTTAGACTAATGATTTGAAGCATCTCGATATCGATTGCTAAATGCGTATATACAACAAAACCGGCATTATACCTAAATATAAATTTACGGAATTCTTCCAAATGCACTGCCGTTATACCGTTATGGCTTTATGTAAACTTCAGTAAGATAAAGAAGGTTAATTAACTTAAATATGTTAAACTAATGATTTGAAGCATTTCGTTATCGATTGCTAAATGTAAATATAAGAAAATCGCCTTTATATAAAATATACTATAACGGAATTCTTCTAAATGCACTGCCGTTATGCCGTTATAACTTTATGTTAACTTCAGTTCGTTAAAGAAAGTTTTTTAACTTAAATATGTTAAACCAGTTACTTGAAGCATTTCGAACCAGGCGCTTGGCAATAGTCACATTTCTGTTTCACTTTTGATAACGTTCTAGCGGGTAAACTATTTGAACGAGGTGGGTCAAACATAAAGCATTGGTTAGATAATTTAAAGAGCTCTCAGGAAAGTCTTCAATTTTTCTTTTACTCCTACCAGGCGCTTGGCAATAGTCACATATTTGTTTCAACTTTGCTAACGCTCTAGTGGCTAATTTATTGAAACGAGGTAAGTCGAACATAAAGCATTGGTTTGATAATTTAAACTAATGAGTTGAACCATCTCGATATCGATTGCTAAATGTGTATATACAACAAAATCGACTTTATACCTAAATATAAGATTACGAAAATCTTCCTAATGCAATGCCGTTATACCGTTATGGCTTTACGTAAACTTCAGTCAGATAAAGAAGGTTAATTAACTTAAATATGTTAAACTAATGAATTGAAGCATCTCGATATCGATTGCTAAATGTGTATATATAACAAAATCGACATTATACCTAAATATAAGTTTACAGAATTCTTCCAAATGCACTGGCGTTATACCGTTACGGCTTTACGTAAACTTCAGTCAGATAAAGAAGGTTAATTAACTTAAATATGTTAAACTAATGATTTGAAGCATCTCGATATCGATTGCTAAATGTGTATATACAACAAAATCGACTTTATACCTAAATATAAGATTACGAAATTCTTCCAAATGCAATGCCGTTATACCGTTATGGCTTTACGTAAACTTCAGTCAGATAAAGAGGCTTAATTAACTTAAATATGTTAAACTAATGATTTGAAGCATTTCGTTATCGATTGCTAAATGTGTATATACAAGAAAATCGACTTTATACCTAAATAAAAGATTACGGAAAATTTTTCTAAATGCACTCCCGTTATGCCGCCATGGCTTTACGTAAACTTCAGTAAGAAAATAAGGTTAATTAACTTAAATATGTTAAACTAATGATTTGAAGCATCTCGATATCGATTGCTAAATGTGTATATACATCAAAATCGGCATTATACCTAAATATAAGTTAACGGAATTCTTCCAAATGCACTGGCGTTATACCGTTAGGCTTTATGTAAACTTCAGTCAGATAAAGAAGGTTAATTAACTTAAATATGTTAAACTAATGATTTGAAGCATTTCGTTATCGATTGCTAAATGTGTATATACAAGAAAATCGACTTTATACCTAAATATAAGATTACGGAAAATTTTTCTAAATGCACTGCCGTTATGCCGTTATGGCTTTACGTAAACTTCAGTAAGAAAAGAAGGTTAATTAACTTAAATATGTTAAACTAATGATTTGAAGCATCTCGATATCGATTGCTAAATGTGTATATACAACAAAATCGACATTTTTACCTAAATATAAGATTACGGAATTCTTCCAAATGCACTGACGTTATACCGTTATGGCTTTAGTAAACTTCAGTCAGATAAAGAAGGTTAATTAACTTAAATATGTTAAACTAATGATTTGAAGCATTTCGATATCGATTGCTAAATGTGTATATACAACAAAATCGACTTTATACCTAAATATAAGACAACGGAATTCTTATAAATGCACTGCCGTTATGCCGTTAAGGCTTTATGTAGATTTCAGTAAGACAGAGAGGCTTAATTAACTTAAATATGTTAAACTAATGATTTGAAGCATTTCGATATCGATTGCTAAATGTGTATATACAAGAAAATCGACTTTATACCTAAATATAAGATTACGGAATTCTTCTAAATGCACTGCCGTTATGCCGTCATGGCTTTAGTAAACTTCAGTAAGAAAAGAAGGTTAATTAACTTAAATATGTTAAACTAATGATTTGAAGCATTTCGATATCGATTGCTAAATGTGTATATACAACAAAATCGACTTTATACCTAAATATAAGATAACGGAATTCTTCCAAATGCACTGCCGTTATACCGTTATGGCTTTATGTAAACTTCAGTAAGATAAAGAAGGTTAATTAACTTAAATATGTTAAACTAATGATTTGAAGCATCTCGATATCGATTGCTAAATGTGTATATACAACAAAATCGACTTTATACCTAAATATAAGATTACGGAATTCTTTCAAATTCCGTGCCGTTATGGCTTTTTGTCAACTTCAGTTCGCTAAAGGAGGTTTATTAAATTAAATATGTTAAACCAGTTATCTGAAGCATTTCGATATCGATTGCGAAATGTATATACAAGAAAATAGACTTTATACCTAAATATAAAATTATAACATTACGGAATTCTTCTAAATGCACTGCCGTTATACCGTCATCGCTTTATGTAAGCTTCAGTACGCTATAAAATGTTTATTAACTTAATATATTAAACTAATGATTTGAAGCATTTCGATATCTATAGCTAAATGTGTATAAACAAAAAAATCGACTTTATACCTAAATATAAGATTACGGAATTCTTCTAAATGCACTGCCGTTATGCCGCCATGGCTTTAAGCCAACTTCCGTTCGTTAAAGAAGGTTTATTAACTTAAATATTTTAAACTAATTATTTGAAGCATTTCGATATCGATTGCTAAATGTGTATATACAAGAAAATCGACTTTATACGTAAATATAAGACTACGGAATTCTTCCAAATGTACTGTCGTTATGCCGTCATGGCTTTATGTCAACTACAATACGTTAAAGAAGGTTAATTAACTTAAACATGTTAAACTAATGATTTGAAGCATTTCGATATCGATTGCTAAATGCGTATATACAACAAAATCGACTTTATACCTAAATATTAGACAACGGGATTCTTATAAATGCACTGCCGTTATGCCGTTAAGGCTTTATGTAGATTTCAGTAAGACAGAGAGGCTTAATTAACTTAAATATGTTAAACTAATGAGTTGAACCATCTCGATATCGATTGCTAAATGTGTATATACAACAAAATCGACTTTATACCTACTTTTAAGATTACGGAATTCTTCCAAATGCACTGCCGTTATACCGTTATGGCTTTACGTAAACTTCAGTAAGAAAATAAGGTTAATTGACTTAAATATAATAAACTAATGATTTGAAGCATCTCGATATCGATTGCTAAATGTGTATATACATCAAATTCGACATTATACCTAAATATAAGTTAACGGAATTCTTCCAAATGCACTGGCGTTATACCGTTATGGCTTTATGTAAACTTCAGTCAGATAAAGAAGGTTAATTAACTTAAATATGTTAAACTAATGATTTGAAGCATTTCGTTATCGATTGCTAAATGTGTATATACAAGAAAATCGACTTTATACCTAAATATAAGATTACGGAATTCTTCTAAATGCACTGCCGTTATGCCGCCATGGCTTTATGCCAACTTCCGTTCGTTAAAGAAGGTTAATTAACTTAAATATGTTAAACTAATGATTTGAAGCATTTCGATATCGATTGCTAAATGCGTATGTACAACAAAATCGACTTTATACTACCTAAATATAAGATAACGGAATTCATATAAATATATTGCCGTTATGCCGCTATGGCTTTATGTAAACTTCAGTAAGATAAAGAAGGTTAATTAAGTTAAATATGCTAAACCAGTTATCTGAAGCATTTCGATATCGATTGCTAAATGTGTATATACAAGCAAATCGACTTTATACCTAAATATAAGATTACGGAATTCTTCTAAATGCACTGCCGTTATGCCGCCATGGCTTTATGCCAACTTCCGTTCGTTAAAGAAGGTTAATTAACTTAAATATGTTAAACTAATGATTTGAAGCATTTCGATATCGATTGCTAAATGTGTACATACAAGAAAATCGACCTTATGCCTAAATATAAGACTTCGGAATTCTTCCAAATGCAGTGCCGTTATGGCTTTATGTAAACTTCAGTAAGATAAAGAAGGTTAATTAACTTAAATATGCTAAACCAGTTATTTGAAGCATTTCGATATCGATTGCAAAATGTGTATATACAAGAAAATCGACTTTATGCCTAAATATTAGACTACGGAATTCTTCCAAACGCAGTGCCGTTATGGCTTTTTGTCAACTTCAGTTCGCTAAAGGAGGTTTATTAACTTAAATATGTTAAACCAGTTATCTGAAGTATTTCGATATCGATTGCGAAATGTATATATACAAGAAAATCGACTTTATACCTAAATATAAATTATAACTTTACGGAATTCTTCTAAATGCTCTGCCATTATACCGTTAAGGCTTTATGTAGACTTTAGAATGCTTAAAAATGTTTATTAACTTAAATATGTTACACTAATGATTTGAAGCATTTCGATATCGATAGCTAAATGTGTATGTATAAGAAAATCGATTTTATACCTAAATATAAAATTAAAACATTACGGAATTCTTCTAAATGCACTGCCGTTATACCGTTAAGGCTTTATGTAGACTTCAGTAAGCTAAAAAGCGTTTATTAACTTAATATGTTAAACTAATGAGTTGAAGCATCTCGATCGCTAAATGTGTATATACAAGAAAATCGACTTTTACATAAATATAAGACTGCGGAATTCTTCCAAATGTACTCTCGTTATGCCGCGATGGCCTTATATCAACTTCAATACGTTAAAGAAGGTAAATTAACTTAAATATGTTAAACTAATGATTTGAAGCATTTCGATATCGATAGGTTAATGTGTATATACAAGAAAATGGACTTTATACCTAAATATAAGATTGCGGAATTCTTCTAAATGTACTGCCGTTATGCCGCCATGGCCTTAAGCCAACTTCAGTTCGTTAAAGAAGGTTTATTAACTTAAATATGTTAAACCAGTTATTTGAAGCGTTTCCATATCGATTGCTTAATGCATATATACCAGAAAATCGACTTTATACCTAAATATAAGACTACGGAATTCTTCCAAATGTACTGTCGTTATGCCGCCATGGCTTTATATAAACTTCAATACGTTATGGAAGGTTAATTAACTTAAATATGTTAAACTAATGATTTGAAACATTGCGATATCGATTGCTAAATGAGTATATACAACAAAATCGACTTTATACCTAAATATAAGATTACGGAATTCTTCTAAATGCACTGTCGTTATGCCGCCATGGCTTTATATCACCTTCATTACGTTAAAGAAGGTTAACTAACTTAAATATGTTAAACTAATGATTTGAAGATTTTCGGTATCGATTGCTAAATATGTAAACACAAGAAAATCGACTATATACCTAAATATAAGATTACGGAACTCTTCTACCTGCAATGTCGTTATGCCGCCATGGCTTTATATCACCTTCATTACATTAAAGAAGGTTAATTAACTTAAATATGTTAAACTAATGATTTGAAGCATTTCGATATCGATTGCTAAATGCGTATGTACAACAAAATCGACTTTTTACCTAAATATAAGATAACGGAATTCATATAAATATATTGCCGTTATGCCGCTATGGCTTTATGCAAACTTCAGTAAGATAAAGAAGGTTAATTAAGTTAAATATGCTAAACCAGTTATTTGAAGCATTTCAATATATATTGCTAAATGTGTAAATACAAGAAAATCGAATTTATACCTAAATATAAAATTATTACATTACGGAATTCTTCTAAATGCACTGCCGTTATACAGTTAAGGCTTTATGTAGACTTCAGTAAGCTAAAAAGCGTTTATTAACTTAATATGTTAAACTAATGATATGAAGCATTTCGATATCGATAGCTAAATGTGTATATACAAGAAAATCGACTTTATGCCTAAATATAAGATCACGGAATTCTTCTACACGCACTGCCGTTATGCCGCCATGACTATATGCCAACTTCAGATCGTTAAAGAAGGTTTATTAACATAAATATGTTAAACTATTGAGTTGAAGCATCTCGATATCGATAGCTAAATATGTATATACAACAAAATCGACATTATACCCAAATATAAGATTACGGAATTCTTCCAAATGCACTGCCGTTATAACGTTATGGCTCCATGTAAACTTCAGTAAGATAAAGAAGGTTAATTATTTTAAATATGTTAAAATAATGATTTGAAGCATTTCGTTATCTATTGCTTAATGTGTATATACAAGAAAATCGACTTTATACCTAAATATAAGACTACGGAATTTTTCTAAATGCACTGCCGTTATGCCGCCATGGCTTTATATCAACTTCATTACGTCAAAGAAGGTTAATTTACTTAAATATGTTAAACTAATGATTTCAGGCATTTCGATATCGCTTGCTAAATGTGTACATACAAGAAAATCAAATTTATTCCTAAATTTGAGATAACGGAATTCTTCTAAATGCACTGCCGTTATACTGTTAAGGCTTTATGTAGACTTCAGTAAGCTAAAAAACGTTTATTAACTTAATATGTTAAACTAATGATTTGAAGCATTTCGATATCGATAGCTAAATGTGTATATACAAGAAAATCGGCTTTATACTTAAATATAAGATTACGGAATTCTTCTAAATGCACTGCCGCTATGTCGCCATGGCTTTAAGCCATCTTCCGTTCGTTAAAGAAGGTTTATTAACTTAAATATGTTAAACTAATGATTTGAAGCATTTCGGTATCGATTGCTAAATGTGTATATACAAGAAAATCGACTTTATACCTAAATATAAGATAACTCAATTCTTCTAAATGCACTGCCGTTATGCCGTTATGGCTCTATGTTAACTTCAGTTCGTTAAAGAAGGTTTATTAACTTAAATATGTTAAACTAATGATTTGAAGTATTTCGATATCGCTTGCTAAATATGTATATACAAGAAAATCGAATTTATACCTAAACATAAGATTGCGGAATTCTTCCAAATGTGTTGTCGTTATGCCGCCATGGCTTTATATCAACTTCAATACGTTAAGGAAGGTTAATTAACTTAAATATGTTAAACTAATGATTTGAAGCATTTCGATGTCGATTGCTAAATGCGTATATTTATACAACAAAATCGACTTATACCTAAATATAAAATTACGGAATTCACCCAAATATACTGCCGTTATGGCGTTATGGCTTTATGTTAACTTCGGTAAGATAAAGAAGGCTAATTAACCTAAATATGCTAAACCAGTTATTTGAAACATTTCGATATCGATTGCTAAATGTGTATATAAAAGAAAATCGACTTTATACCTAAATATAAGATTACGGATTTCTTCTACATGCACTGTCGTTTGCCGCCATGGCTTTATATCAACTTCATTGCGTTAAAGATGGTTAATTAACTTAAATATGTTAAGCTAATGATTTGAAGCATTTCGATGTCGATTGCTAAATGCGTATATACAACAAAATCGATTATATACCTAAATATAAGATTATGCAATTCTTCTACATGCACTGCCGTTATGCCGCCATGGCTATGTGCCCACTTCAGATCGTTAAAGAAGGTTTATTAACTTACATATGTTAATCTTATGAGCTGAAGCATTTCGATATCGATTGCTAAATGTGTATACACAAGAAAATCGATTTTATACCTAAATAAAAGATTACGGAATTCACCCAAATATACTGCCGTTATGGCTCTTGTAGACTTCAGTAAGATAAAGAGGATTAATTAACTTAAATAAGTTAAACTAATGACTCGAAGCATTTCGATATCGATTGCAAAATTTGTATATACAAGAAAATCGACTTTATTCCTAAATATAAGACTACGGAATTCTTCTACATGTACTATCGTTATGCCGCCATGGCTTTATATCAACTTCAATACGTTAAAGAAGGTTAATTAACTTAAATATATCAAACTTATGATTTGGAGCATTTCGATATCACTTGCTAAATGTGTATATAAAAGAAAATCGAATTTATGCCTAAATATAAGATTACGGAATTCTTCCAAATGTACTGTCGTTATGCCGCCATGGCTTTATATCAACTTCAATACGTTAAAGAAGGTTAATTAACTTAAATATGTTAAACTAATGATTTGAAGCATTTCGATATCGATTGCTTAATGCGTATATACAACAAAATCGACTTTGTACCTAAATATAAGATTACGGAATTCCTCTAAATGCACTGTCGTTATGCCGCCATGGCTTTATATCACCTTCATTACGTTTAAGAAGGTTAATTATCTTAAATATGTTAAACTAATGATTTGAAGATTTTCGATATCGACTGCTAAACTTGTTAATATAAGAAAATCGACTATATACCTAAATATAAGACTACGGAATTCTTCTACATGTACTATCGTTATGCCGCCATGGCTTTATATCAACTTCAATACGTTAAAGAAGGTTAATTAACTTAAATATGTTAAACTAATGATTTGGAGCATCTCGATATCGATAGCTAAATGTGTATATTCAAGAAAATCGACTTTATACCTAAATATGAGATTACAGAATTTTTCTAAATGCACTGCCGTTATGCCGCCATGGCTTTATATCAACTTCAATACGTTAAAGAAGGTTAATTAACTTAATTGCTAAATGAGTATATACAAGAAAGTCGAATTTATACCTAAATATAAGATAACGGAATTCTTCTAAATGCAGTGCAGTTATACCGTTGAGGCTTTATGTAGACTTCAATACGTTAAAGAAGGTTAATTAACTTAAATATGTTAAACTAATGATTTGAAGCATTTCGATATCGATTGCTAAATGTGTATATACAAGAAATTCGACTTTATACCTTTTTATAAGATTAGGGAATTCTTCCAAATGTACTGTCGTTATGCCGCCATGGCTTTGTATCAACTTCAATACGTTAAAGAAGGTTAATTGTTTTAAATATTTTAAACTTATGGTTTGAAGCATTTCGATATCGACTACTAAATGTGTAAATACAAGAAAATCGACTTTATACCTAAATATATGATAACGGAATTCTTCTAAATGCCGTGCAGTTATACTGTTAAGGCCTTATGTAGACTTCAGTGCGTTAAGAAAGGTTTATTAACTTAAATATGTTAAACTAATGATTTGAAGCATCTCGATATCGATTGCCCAATGTGTATACTCAAGAAAATCGACTTTATACCTAAATATAAGATTAGGGAATTCTTCCAAATGTACTGTCGTTATGCCGCCATGGCTTTGTATCAACTTCAATAAGTTAAAGAAGGTTAATTATTTTAAATATGTTAAACTAATGGTTTGAAGCATTTCGATATCGACTGCTATATGTGCAAATACAAGAAAATCGACTTTATACCTAAATATAAAATTATAACATTACGGAATTCTTCTAAATGCACTGCCGTTATACCGTTAAGGCTTTATGTAGACTTCAGTAAGCTAAAAAATTTTTATTAACTTAGTATGTTTAACTAATGATTTGAAGCATTTCGATATCGATAGCTAAATGTGTATTTACAAGAAAATCGACTCTAGACCTAAATATAAAATTATGGAATTCTTCTATATGCACTGCCGTTAAGCCGTCATGGCTATATGCCCACTTCAGATCGTTAAAGAAGGTTTACTAATTCAAATATGTCAAATTTGTGAGCTGAAGCATTTCGATATCGATTGCTAAATATGTATATACAAGAAAATCGATTTTGTACCTAAATAAAAGATTACGGAATTCACCCAAATGTACTGTCGTTATGCCACCATGGCTTTATATCAACTTCAATACGTTAACGAAGGTTAATTAACTTAAATATGTTAAACTAATGATTTGAAACATTTCGTTATCGATTGCTAAATGTGTATATACAAGAAAATCGAATTTATACCTAAATATAAGATAACATAATTCTTCTAAATGCACTGCCGTTAATCCGCCATGGCTTTATGTAGACTTCAGTGAGCTAAAGAAGGTTTATTAACTTAAATATGTTAAACTAATGATTTGAAGCATTTCGATATCGATTGCTAAATGTGTATATACAAGAAAATCGACTTTATACCTAAATATAAGATTACGGAATTGTTCCAACTGTACTGTCGTTATGCCGCCATGGCTTTATGTCAACTTCGATTCTTTAAAGAAGGTTAATTAACTTAAAAAAGTTAAACTAATAATTTGAAGCATTTTGATATCGCTTGCTAATTGAGTATATACAAGAAAGTCGAATTTATACCTAAATATAAGATAACGGAATTCTTCTAAATGCAGTGCTGTTATACCGTTAAGGCTTTATGTAGACTTCAGTGCGTTAAAGAAGGTTTATTAACTTAAATATGTTAAACTAGTGAGTTGAAGCATCTTGATATCGATTGCTAAATGTATATATATAACAAAATCGACTTTATACCTAAATATAAGATTACGGAATTCACCCAAACATACTGCCGTTATATCGTTATGGCTTTATGTAAACTTCAGTAAGATAAAGAAGGTTAATTAACTTAAATATGCTAAACCTGTTATTTGAAGCATTTTGATATCGATTGCAAAATGTGTATATACAAGAAAATCGACTTTATGCCTAAATATAAGACTACGGAATTCTTCCAAATGCAGTGCCGTTGTGGCTGTATGTCAACTTCAGTTCACTAAAGGAGGTTTATTAACTTAAATATGTTAAACCAGTTATATGACGCATTTCGATATCGATTGCGAAATGTATATATACAAGAAAATCGACTTTATACCTAAATATAAGATTACGGAATTCTTCCACATTTACTGTCGTTATACCGCCATGGCTTTATATTACCTTCAATCCGTTAAAGAAGGTTGATTACTTTAAATATGTTAAACTAATGGTTTGAAGCATTTCGATATCGATTGATAAATGTGTAAATACAAGAAAAGCGACTTTATACCTAAATATAAAATTACAACATTACGGAATTCTTCTAAATGCACTGCCGTTATACCGTTAAGGCTTTATGAAGACTTCAGTAAGCTAAAAAATGTTTATTAACTAAATATGTTAAACTAATGATTTGAAGCATTTCGATATCGATAGCTAAATGTGTATATACAAGAAAATCGACTTCATACCTAAAAATAAGATTACGGAATTCTTTTACATGCACTGCCGTTATGCCATCATGGCTATATGCAAACTTCTGATCGTTAAAGAAGGTTTATTAACTTAAATATGTTAAACTAATGAGTTGAACTATCTCGATATCGATTGCTAAATGTGCATATACAACAAAATCGGCTTTATTCCTAAATATAAGATTACCGAGTTCTTGGAAATGCACTGCCGTTATACCGTTATGGCTTTATGTAAACTTCAGTAAGAAAAAGAAGGATAATTAACTTAAATATGTTATACTAATGATTTGAAGATATCGATATCGATTGCTAAATGTGTATATACAAGAAAATCGACTTTATACTTTAATATAAGATTTCGGAATTTTTCTACATGCACTGCCGTTATGCTATCCTGGCTATATGCAAACTTCTGATCGTTAAAGAAGGTTTATTAACTTAAATATGTTAAACCAGTTATTTAAAGCATTTCGATATCTATTGCTTAATGCACATATACAAGAAAATCGACTTTATACCTAAATATAAGACTACGGAATTCTTCCAAATGTACTGTGGTTGTGCCGCCATGGCTTTATGCCAACTTCAGTTCGTTAAAGCAGGTTTATTAACTTATATATGTTAAACTTATGAGTTGAAGCATCTCGATATCGATTGCTAAATGTGTATATACAACAAAATCGACTTTATTCCTAAATATAAGATTACGGAATTCTTCCAAATGCACTGCCGTTATACCGTTATGGCTTTGCGTAAACTTCAGTAAGAAAAAGAAGGTTTATTAACTTAAATATGTTAAACTAATGATTTGAAGCATCTCGATATCGATTGCTAAATGTGGATATACAAGAAAATCAAATTTATACCTAAATATAAGATAGCGGAATTCTTCTAAATGCACTGTCGTTATGTCGCCATGGCTTTATATCACCTCTATTACGTTAAATTAGGTTAATTAACTTAAATATGTTAAACTAATGATTTGAAGATTTTCGATATCGACTGCTAAATGTGTAAATATAAGAAAATCGACCATACAGCTTAATATAAGATTACGAAATTCTTCTACATTCACTGTCGTTATGCAGCCATGGCTTTATATCACCTTCATTACGTTAAAGAAGGTTAATTAACTTAAATATGTTAAACTAATGATTTGAAGCATTTCGATATCGATTGCTAAATGTGTTTGTACAGCAAAGTCGGCTTTATACCTAAATATGTCAATTTCAGTTCGCTAAAGGAGGTTTATTAACTTAAATATGTTAAACTTGTTATCTGAAGCATTTCGATATCGATTGCGAAATATCTATATACAAGAAAATCGACTTTATACCTAAATATAAGATTACGGAATTCTTCCACATGTACTGTCGTTATGCCGCCATGGTTCTATATCAACTTCAATACGTTAAAGAAGGTTAATTATTTTAAATATGTTAAACTAATGGTTGAAGCATTTCGATATCGATTGCTAAATGTGTAAATATAAGAAAATCGACTTTATACCTGAATATAAAATTATAACATTACGGAATTCTTCTAAATGCACTGGCGTTATACCGTAAAGGCTCTATGTAGACTTCAGTAAGCTAAAAAACGTTTATTAACTTAATGTGTTAAACTAATGATTTGAAGCGTTTCGATACGATAGCTAAATGTGTATATATAAGAAAATCGACCTTATACCTAAATATGAGATTACGGAATTCTTCTACATGCACTGCCGTTATGCCGCCATGGCTATATGCCAACTTCAGATCGTTAAAGAAGATTTATTAACTTAAATATGTTAAACTTATGAGCTGAAGCATTTCGATTTCGACTGCTTAATGTGTATATACAACAAAAAACGACTTTTTACCTTAATATAAGATTACGGAATTCTTCCAAATGCACTGCCGTTATACCGTTATGGCTTTATGTAAACTTTAGTAAGATAAAGAAGGTTAATAACCTTAAATATGTTAAACTATCGATTTGAAACATTTCGTTATCGATTGCATAATGTGTATATACAAGAAAATCGAATTTATACCTAAATATAAGATTACGAAATTTTTCTAAATGCACTGCCGTTATGCGGACATGGCTTTATATCAACTTCAATACGTTAAAGAAGGTTAATTAACTTAAATATATTAAACTAATAATTTGAAGCATTTCGATATCGCTTGCTAAATGTTTACATACAAGAAAATCAAATTTATACCTAAATATAAGATAACGGAATTCTTCTAAATGCACTGCCGTTATGCCGTTAAGGCTTTATGTAGACTTCAGTAAGACAGAGAGGGTTAATTAACTTGAATATGTTAAACTAATGATTTGAAGCATTTCGATGTCGATTGCTAAATGAGTATATACAAGAAAATCGACTTTATACCTAAATATAAGATTACGGAATTCTTCTAAATGCACTGCCGTTATGCCGTTAAGGCTTTCGTAGACTTCAGTAAGATAGAGAGGGTTAATTAACTTAAATATGTTAAACTAATGATTTGAAGCATTTCGATATCGATTGCTAAATGTGTATATACAAGAAAATCGACTTTATACCTAAATATAAAATTACGGAATTCTTCTACATGCACTGCCGTTATGCCGCCATGGCTTCATGTTATTTTCAGTGCGCTAAAGAAGCTTTATTAACTTTAATATATTAAACTAATGATTTGAAGCATTTCGATATCGATTGATAAATGAGTATATACAAGAAAATCGACTTTATACCTAAATATAAGATTACGGAATTCTTCTACATGCACTGCCGTTATGCCGCCATGGCTTTATGTTATTTTCAGTGCGCTAAAGAAGCTTTATTAACTTTAATATATTAAACTAATGATTTGAAGCATTTCGATATCGATTGCTAAATGAGTATATACAAGAAAATCGACTTTATACATAAATATAAGATTACGGAATTCTTCTTCATGCACTGCCGTTATGCCGCCATGGCTTTATGTTATTTTCAGTGCGCTAAAGAAGCTTTATTAACTTTATTATATTAAACTAATGATTTGAAGCATTTCGATATCGATTGATAAATGAGTATATACAAGAAAATCGACTTTATACCTAAATATAAGATTACGGAATTCTTCTAAATGCACTGCCGTTATGCCGATAAGGCTTTCGTAGACTTCAGTAAGATTGAGAGGGTTAATTAACTTAAATATGTTAAACTAATGATTTGAAGCATTTCGATATCGATTGCTAAATGTGTATATACAAGAAAATCGACTTTATACCTAAATATAAGATTACGGAATTCTTCTACATGCACTGCCGTTATGCCGCCATGGCTTTATGTTATTTTCAGTGCGCTAAAGAAGCTTTATTAACTTTAATATATTAAACTAATGATTTGAAGCATTTCGATATCGATTGATAAATGAGTATATACAAGAAAATCGACTTTATACCTAAATATAAGATTACGGAATTCTTCTAAATGCACTGCCGTTATGCCGTTAAGGCTTTCGTAGACTTCAGTAAGATAGAGAGGGTTAATTAACTTAAATATGTTAAACTAATGATTTGAAGCATTTCGATATCGATTGCTAAATGAGTATATACAAGAAAATCGACTTTATACATAAATATAAGATTACGGAATTCTTCCACATGTACTGTCGTTATGCCGCCATGGCTTTATATCACCTTCAATACGTTAAAGAAGGTTAATTATTTTAAATATGTTAAACTAACGGTTTGAAGCATTTCGATATCGATTGCTAAATGTGTAAATACAACAAAATCGACTTTATACCTAAATATAACATTACGGAATTCTTCTAAAGGCACTGCCGTTATGCCGCCATGGCTTTATGTTATTTTCAGTGCGCTAAAGAAGCTTTATTAACTTTAATATATTAAACTAATGATTTGAAGCATTTCGATATCGATTGATAAATGAGTATATACAAGAAAATCGACTTTATACCTAAATATAAGATTACGGAATTCTTCTAAGTGCACTGCCGTTATGCCGATAAGGCTTTCGTAGACTTCAGTAAGATTGAGAGGGTTAATTAACTTAAATATGTTAAACTAATGATTTGAAGCATTTCGATATCGATTGCTAAATGCGTATATACAAGAAAATCGACTTTATACATAAATATAAGATTACGGAATTCTTCCACATGTACTGTCGTTATGCCGCCATGGCTTTATATCACCTTCAATACGTTAAAGAAGGTTAATTATTTTAAATATGTTAAACTAATGGTTTGAAGCATTTCGATATCGATTGCTAAATGTGTAAATACAACAAAATCGACTTTATACCTAAATATAACATTACGGAATTCTTCTACATGCACTGCCGTTATGCCGCCATGGCTTTATGTTATTTGCAGTGCGCTAAAGAAGCTTTATTAACTTTAATATATTAAACTAATGATTTGAAGCATTTCGATATCGATTGATAAATGAGTATATACAAGAAAATCGACTGTATACCTAAATATAAGATTACGGAATTCTTCTAAATGCACTGCCGTTATGCCGATAAGGCTTTCGTAGACTTCAGTAAGATTGAGAGGGTTAATTAACTTAAATATGTTAAACTAATGATTTGAAGCATTTCGATAGCGATTGCTAAATGCGTATATACAAGAAAATCGACTTTATACATAAATATAAGATTACGGAATTCTTCCACATGTACTGTCGTTATGCCGCCATGGCTTTATATCACCTTCAATACGTTAAAGAAGGTTAATTATTTTAAATATGTTAAACTAATGGTTTGAAGCATTTCGATATCGATTGCTAAATGTGTAAATACAACAAAATCGACTTTATACCTAAATATAACATTACGGAATTCTTCTAAAGGCACTGCCGTTATGCCGCCATGGCTTTATGTTATTTTCAGTGCGCTAAAGAAGCTTTATTAACTTTAATATATTAAACTAATGATTTGAAGCATTTCGATATCGATTGATAAATGAGTATATACAAGAAAATCGACTTTATACCTAAACATAAGATTACGGAATTCTTCTAAATGCACTGCCGTTATGCCGTTAAGGCTTTCGTAGACTTCAGTAAGATAGAGAGGGTTAATTAATTTAAATATGTTAAACTAATGATTTGAAGCATTTCGATATCGATTGCTAAATGTGTAAATACAACAAAATCGACTTTATACCTAAATATAACATTACGGAATTCTTCTAAAGGCACTGCCGTTATGCCGTTAAGGCTTTTGTAGACTTCAGTAAGATATCGATTACAAAATGTGTATATACAAGAAAATCGACTTTATGCCTAGATATAAGAGTACGGAATTCTTCTAAATGCAGTGCCGTTATGGCTTTATGTCAACTTCAGTACACTAAAGGAGGTTTATTAACTTAAATATGTTAAACCAGTTATCTGAAGCATTTCGATATCGATTGCGAAATGTATATATACAAGAGAATCGACTTTATACCTAAATATAAGATTACGGAACTCTTCAACATGTACTATCGTTATGCCGCCATGGCTTTATATCACCTTCAATACGTTAAAGAAGGTTAATTATTTTAAATATGGTAAACTAATGGTTTGAAGCATTTCGATATCGATTGCTAAATGTGAATATACAAGAAAATCGACTTTATACCTAAATATAAGATTACGGAATTCTTCTACATGCACTGCCGTTATACCATCATGTCTATATGCAAACTTCAGATCGTTAAAGAAGGTTTATTAACTTAAATAATTTAAACTTATGAGCTGAAGCATTTCGGTATCGATTGCTTAATGTGTATATACAACAAAATCGACTTTTTGCCTTAATATAAGATTACGGAATTCTTCCAAATGCACTGCCGTTATACCGTTATGGCTTTATGTAAACTTCAGTAAGATAAAGAAGGTTAATAACCTTAGATATATTAAATTATCGATTTGAAGCATTTCGTTATCGATTGCTTAATGTGTATATACAAGAAAATCGAATTTATACCTAAATATAAGATTACGAAATTCTTCTAAATGCACTGCCGTTATGGCGCCATGGCTTTATATCAACTTCAATACGTTACAGAAGGTTAATTAACTTAAATATGTTAAACTAATAATTTGAAGCATTTCGATATCGCTTGGTAAATGTGTACATACAAGAAAATCAAATTTATACCTAAATACAAGATTACGGAATTTTTCTAAATGCACTGCCGTTATGCCGTTAAGGCTTTATGTAGACTTCAGTAAGACAGAGAGGGTTTATTAACTTGAATATGTTAAACTAATGATTTGAAGCATTTCGATATCGATTCCTTAATATGTAGATACAAGAAAATCGACTTTATACCTAAATATAAGAATACGGAATTCTTCTAAATGCACTGCAGTTATACCGTTAAGGCTTTATGAAGACTTCAGTGCATTAAAGAAGGTTTATTCACTTAAATATGTTAAACTAATGATTTGAAGCATTTCGATATCGATTGATAAATGTGTATATACAAGAAAATCGACTTTATACCTAAATATAAGATTACGGAATTCTTCTACATGCACTGCCATTATGCCGCCATGGCTTTGTGTTATTTTCAGTGCGTTAAAGAAGCTTTATTAACTTAAATATATTAAACTAATGATTTGAAGCATTTCGATATCGATTGATTAATGAGTATATCCAAGAAAATCGACTTTATACCTAAATATAAGATTACGGAATTCTTCTAAATGCACTGCCGTCATGCCGTTAAGGCTTTGGAAGACTTCAGTAAGATATCGATTGCAAAATCAATTGTACTGAAAATGTACTGCCGATTTGAAGCATTTCGATATCGACTGCTAAATGCGTATATACAAAAAAATCGACTTTTTACCTAGATATTAGATTACGGAATTCATACAAATGCACTGCCGTTATACCGTAATGGCCTTATGTAAACTTCAGTAAGATAAAGAGGATTTATTAACTTAAATATGTTAAACTAATGATGTGAAGCATTTCGATATCGATTGCTTAATGTGTATATACAAGAAAATCGACTTTATACCTAAATTTAAGATTACGGAATTCTTCTAAATGCACTGTCGTTATGCCACCATGGCTTTATTCCAACTTCAGTTCTTTAAAGGTTTATTAACTTAAATATGTTAAACTAATGATTTGAAGTTTCGATATCGTTGCTAAATGGTATATACAAGAAAATCGACTTTGTACCTAAATATAAGAATACGGAATTCTTCTAAATGCACTGCGTTATCCGTTAAGGCTTTTGAAGACTTCAGTCATTAAGAAGGTTTATTACTTAAATATGTTAAACTAATGATTTGAAGCATTTATATCGATTGTAAAGTTTATACAAGAAAATCGACTTTATACCTAAATATAAGATTACGGAATTCTTCTAATGACTGCCTTATGCCGCCATGGCTTTTTTAATCGTTAAAGAAGTTTATTAACTTAAATATTTAAACTAATGATTTGAAGCATTTCGATATCATTGTTAATGGTATATCAAGAAAATCGACTTTATACCTAAAATAAGATTACGGAATTCTTCAAATGACTGCCGTATGCCATGGCTTTGAAACTTCAGTAAGATTCCAAAACAATTGTCTAAAATGTTCGATTTGAACATTTCGATATCGATGCTAAATGCGTATATACAAAAAAAACTTTTTACCTAATATAGATTACGGAATTCTCAAATGCACTGCCGTTATCCATGGCCTTATATTCTAAGTAAAGAGGTTTATTAACTTAAATATGTTAAACTAATGATTGAAGATTTCGATATCGATTGCTAAATGAGTATATACAAGAAAATCGACTTAATACCTAAATATAAGATTACGTTATTCTTCTAAATGCACTGCCGTTATGCCGTTAAGGCTTTTGTAGACTTCAGTCAGATAAGGAGGTTTAATTAACTTAAATATGTTAAATTAATGATTTGAGGGATTAAAATATCGATCGCTAAAAGTTTAAATACAAGAAAATCGACTTTATACCTAAATATAAGACTACGGAATTCTTCCAAATGTACTGTCGTTATGCCGCCATGGCTGTATATCAACTTCAATACGTTAAAGAAGGTTAATTAACTTAAATATGTTAAACTAATGATTTGAAGCATTTCGACATCACTTGCTAATTGTGTATATAAAAGAAAATCGAATTTATACCTAAACATAAGATTACGGAGTTCTTCCAAATGTACTGTCGTTATGCCGCCATGGCTTTATATAAACTTCAATACGTTAAAGAAGGTTAATTAACTTAAATATGTTAAAATATTGATTTGAATCATTTCGATATCGATTGCTAAATGCGTATATACAAGAAAATCAACTTTATACCTGAATATAAGATTACGGAATTCTTCTAAATGCACTGTCGTTATGTCGCCATGGCTTTATATCACCTCTATTACGTTAAATAAGGTTAATTAACTTAAATATGTTAAACTAATGATTTGAAGATTTTCGATATCGACTGCTAAATTTGTAAATATAAGAAAATCGAATATATACCTTAATATAAGATTACGAAATTCTTCTACATGCACTGTCGTTATGCAGCCATGGCTTAATATCACCTTCATTACGTTAAAGAAGGTTTATTAACTTAAATATGTTAAACTTGTTATCTGAAGCATTTCGATATCGATTGCGAAATATCTATATACAAGAAAATCGACTTTATACATAAATATAAGATTACGGAATTCTTCCGCATGTACTGTCGTTATGCCGCCATGGTTCTATATCAACTTCAATACGTTAAAGAAGGTTAATTATTTTAAATATGTTAAACTAATGGTTTGAAGCATTTCGATATCGATTGCTAAATGTGTAAATACAAGAAAATCGACTTTATACCTGAATATAAAATTATAACATTACGGAATTCTTCTAAATGCACTGGCGTTATACCGTTAAGGCTCTATGTAGACTTCAGTAAGCTAAAAAACGTTTATTAACTTAATGTGTTAAACTGATGATTTGAAGCATTTCGATATCGATTGCTAAATGTGTATATACAAGAAAATCGACCTTATACCTAAATATGAGATTACGGAATTCTTCTACATGCACTGCCGTTATGCCGTTAAGGCTTTATGTAGACTTCAGTAAGACAGAGAGGGTTAATTAACTTGAATATGTTAAACTAATGATTTGAAGCATTTCGATGTCGATTGCTAAATGCGTATATACAACAAAATCGACTTTATACCTAAATATAAGATTACGGAATTCTTCTACATGCACTGCCGTTATGCCGCCATGGCTTTATGTTATTTTCAGTGCGCTAAAGAAGTTTTATTTACTTTAATATATTAAACTAATGATTTGAAGCATTTCGATGTCGATTGCTAAATGCGTATATACAACAAAATCGACTTTATACCTAAATATAAGATTACGGAATTCTTCTACATGCACTGCCGTTATGCCGCCATGGCTTTATGTTATTTTCAGTGCGCTAAAGAAGCTTTATTTACTTTAATATATTAAACTAATGATTTGAAGCATTTCGATATCGATTGATAAATGAGTATATACAAGAAAATCGACTTTATACCTAAATATAAGATTACGGAATTCTTCTACATGCACTGCCGTTATGCCGCCATGGCTTTATGTTATTTTCAGTGCGCTAAAGAAGCTTTATTTACTTAAATATATTAAACTAATGATTTGAAGCATTTCGATATCGATTGATAAATGAGTATATACAAGAAAATCGACTTTATACCTAAATATAAGATTACGGAATTCTTCTAAATGCACTGCCGTTATGCCGTTAAGGCTTTATGTAGACTTCCGTAAGACAGAGAGGGTTAATTAACTTGAATATGTTAAACTAATGATTTGAAGCATTTCGATATCGATTGCTTAATATGTAAATACAAGAAAATCGACTTTATACCTAAATATAAGAATACGGAATTCTTCTAAATGCGCTGCAGTTATACCGTTAAGGCTTTATGAAGACTTCAGCGCATTAAAGAAGGTTTATTAACTTAAATATGTTAAACTAATGATTTGAAGCATTTCGATATCGATTGCTAAATGTGTATATACAAGAAAATCGACTTTATACCTAAATATAAGATTACGGAATTCTTCTTCATGCACTGCCGTTATGCCGCCATGGCTTTATGTTATTTTCAGTGCGCTAAAGAAGCTTTATTTACTTTAATATATTAAACTAATGATTTGAAGCATTTCGATATCGATTGATAAATGAGTATATACAAGAAAATCGGATTTATACCTAAATATAAGATTACGGAATTCTTCTACATGCACTGCCGTTATGCCGCCATGGCTTTATGTTATTTTCAGTGCGCTAAAGAAGCTTTATTTACTTTAATATATTAAACTAATGATTTGAAGCATTTCGATGTCGATTGCTAAATGCGTATATACAACAAAATCGACTTTATACCTAAATATAAGATTACGGAATTCTTCTACATACACTGCCGTTATGCCGCCATGGCTTTATGTTATTTTCAGTGCGCTAAAGAAGCTTTATTTACTTTAATATATTAAACTAATGATTTGAAGCATTTCGATATCGATTGATAAATGAGTATATACAAGAAAATATATATATATACAAGCTTTATTTACTTAAATATATTAAACTAATGATTTGAAGCATTTCGATATCGATTGATAAATGAGTATATACAAGAAAATCGACTTTATACCTAAATATAAGATTACGGAATTCTTCTAAATGCACTGCCGTTATGCCGTTAAGGCTTTATGTAGACTTCCGTAAGACAGAGAGGGTTAATTAACTTGAATATGTTAAACTAATGATTTGAAGCATTTCGATATCGATTGCTTAATATGTAAATACAAGAAAATCGACTTTATACCTAAATATAAGAATACGGAATTCTTCTAAATGCGCTGCAGTTATACCGTTAAGGCTTTATGAAGACTTCAGCGCATTAAAGAAGGTTTATTAACTTAAATATGTTAAACTAATGATTTGAAGCATTTCGATATCGATTGCTAAATGTGTATATACAAGAAAATCGACTTTATACCTAAATATAAGATTACGGAATTCTTCTTCATGCACTGCCGTTATGCCGCCATGGCTTTATGTTATTTTCAGTGCGCTAAAGAAGCTTTATTTACTTTAATATATTAAACTAATGATTTGAAGCATTTCGATATCGATTGATAAATGAGTATATACAAGAAAATCGAATTTATACCTAAATATAAGATTACGGAATTCTTCTACATGCACTGCCGTTATGCCGCCATGGCTTTATGTTATTTTCAGTGCGCTAAAGAAGCTTTATTTACTTTAATATATTAAACTAATGATTTGAAGCATTTCGATGTCGATTGCTAAATGCGTATATACAACAAAATCGACTTTATACCTAAATATAAGATTACGGAATTCTTCTACATACACTGCCGTTATGCCGCCATGGCTTTATGTTATTTTCAGTGCGCTAAAGAAGCTTTATTTACTTTAATATATTAAACTAATGATTTGAAGCATTTCGATATCGATTGATAAATGAGTATATACAAGAAAATATATATATATACAAGCTTTATTTACTTAAATATATTAAACTAATGATTTGAAGCATTTCGATATCGATGATAAATGAGTATAACAAGAAAATCGACTTTATACCTAAATATAAGATTACGGAATTCTTCTAAATGCACTGCCGTTATGCCGTTAAGGCTTTATGTAGACTTCCGTAAGACAGAGAGGGTTAATTAACTTGAATATGTTAAACTAATGATTTGAAGCATTCGATATCGATTGCTTAATATGTAAATACAAGAAAATCGACTTTATACCTAAATATAAGAATACGGAATTCTTCTAAATGCGCTGCAGTTATACCGTTAAGGCTTTATGAAGACTTCAGCGCATTAAAGAAGGTTTATTAACTTAAATATGTTAAACTAATGATTTGAAGCATTTCGATATCGATTGCTAAATGTGTATATACAAGAAAATCGACTTTATACCTAAATATAAGATTACGGAATTCTTCTACATGCACTGCCGTTATGCCGCCATGGCTTTATGTTATTTTCAGTGCGCTAAAGAAGCTTTATTTACTTTAATATATTAAACTAATGATTTGAAGCATTTCGATATCGATTGATAAATGAGTATATACAAGAAAATCGACTTTATACCTAAATATAAGATAACGGAATTCTTCTAAATGCACAGACGTTATGCCGTTAAGGCTTTCGTAGACTTCAGTAAGATAGAGAGGGTTAATTAACTTAAATATGTTAAACTAATGATTTGAAGCATTTCGATATCGGTTGCTAAATGAGTATATACAAGAAAATCGACTTTATACATAAATATAAGATTACGGAATTCTTCCACATGTACTGTCGTTATGCCGCCATGGCTTTATATCACCTTCAATACGTTAAAGAAGGTTAATTATTTTAAATATGTTAAACTAATGGTTTGAAGCATTTCGATATCGATTGCTAAATGTGTAAATACAACAAAATCGACTTTATACCTAAATATAACATTACGGAATTCTTCTAAAGGCACTGCCGTTATGCCGCCATGGCTTTATATCAACTTCAATACGTTAAAGAAGGTTAATTAACTTGAATATGTTGAACTAATGATTTGAAGCATTTCGATATCGATTGCTAAATGTGTATATACAAGAAAACTCGACTTTATACCTAAATATAAGATTACGGAATTCTTCTACATGCACTGCCGTTAAGCCGCCATGGCTTTGTGTTATTTTCAGTGCGTTAAAGAAGCTTTATTAACTTAAATATGTTAAACTAATGATGTGAGTCATTTCGATATCGATTGCTTAATGTGTATATACAAGAAAATCCACTTTATACCTAAATTTAAGATTACGGAATTCTTCTAAATGCAATGCCGTTATGCCGCCATGACTTTATGCCAACTTCAGTTCGTTAAAGAAGCTTTACTAACTTAAATATGTTAAACTAATGGTTTGAAGCATTTTGATATCGACTGCTAATTGTGTATATAAAAGAAAATCGACTTTATACCTAAATATAAGATAACCGAATTCTTCTAAATGCTTTGCCGTTATGCCGTTATGGCTTTATGTTAACTTCTGTTCGTTAAAGAAGGTTTATTAGCTTAAATATGTTAAATTAATGATTTGAAGCATTTCGATATCGATTGCTAAATGCATATATACAAGAAAAATCAATTTTATACCTAAATATAAGATTACGGAAATCTTCTAAATGCACTGTCGTTATGCCGCCATGGCTTTATGCCAACTTCAGTTCTTTAAAGTTTATTAACTTAAATATGTTAAACTAATGATTTGAAGCATTTCGATATCGATTGCTTGATATGTAAATACAAGAAAATCGACTTTATACCTAAATATATGATAACGGAATTCTTCTTAATGCACTGCCGTTATGCCGTTAAGGCTTTATGTAGACTTCAGTAAGACAGAGAGGGTTAATTAACTTGAATATGTTAAACTAATGATTTGAAGCATTTCGATGTCGATTGCTAAATGCGTATATACAACAAAATCGACTTTATACCTAAATATAAGATTACGGAATTCTTCTAAATGCACTGCCGTTATGCCGCCATGGCTTTATGTTATTTTCAGTGTCCTAAAGAAGCTTTATTTACTTTAATATATTAAACTAATGATTTGAAGCATTTCGATATCGATTGATAAATGAGTATATACAAGAAAATCGACTTTATACCTAAATATAAGATTACGGAATTCTTCTACATGCACTGCCGTTATGCCGCCATGGCTTTATGTTATTTTCAGTGCGCTAAAGAAGCTTTATTTACTAAAATATATTAAACTAATGATTTGAAGCATTTCGATATCGATTGATAAATGAGTATATACAAGAAAATCGACTTTATACCTAAATATAAGATTACGGAATTCTTCTAAATGCACTGCCGTTATGCCGTTAAGGCTTTATGTAGACTTCCGTAAGACAGAGAGGGTTAATTAACTTGAATATGTTAAACTAATGATTTGAAGCATTTCGATATCGATTGCTTAATATGTAAATACAAGAAAATCGACTTTATACCTAAATATAAGAATACGGAATTCTTCTAAATGCGCTGCAGTTATACCGTTAAGGCTTTATGAAGACTTCAGCGCATTAAAGAAGGTTTATTAACTTAAATATGTTAAACTTATGATTTGAAGCATTTCGATATCGATTGCTAAATGTGTATATACAAGAAAATCGACTGTATACCTAAATATAACATTACGGAATTCTTCTAACGGCACTGCCGTTATGCCGTTAAGGCTTTTGTAGACTTCAGTAAGATATCGATTACAAAATGTGTATATACAAGAAAATCGACTTTATGCCTAGATATAAGACTACGGAATTCTTCTAAATGCAGTGCCGTTATGGCTTTATGTCAACTTCAGTTCACTAAAGGAGGTTTATTAACTTAAATATGTTAAACCAGTTATCTGAAGCATTTCGATATCGATTGCGAAATGTATATATACAAGAGAATCGACTTTATACCTAAATATAAGATTACGGAATTCTTCCACATGTACTGTCGTTATGCCGCCATGGCTTTATATCACCTTCAATACGTTAAAGAAGGTAAATTATTTTAAATATGTTAAACTAATGGTTTGAAGCATTTCGATATCGATTGCTAAATGTGTAAATACAACAAAATCGACTTTATACCTAAATATAACATTACGGAATTCTTCTAAAGGCACTGCCGTTATGCCGTTAAGGCTTTTGTAGACTTCAGTAAGATATCGATTACAAAATGTGTATATACAAGAAAATCGACTTTATGCCTAGATATAAGACTACGGAATTCTTCTAAATGCAGTGCCGTTATGGCTTTATGTCAACTTCAGTTCACTAAAGGAGGTTTATTAACTTAAATATGTTAAACCAGTTATCTGAAGCATTTCGATATCGATTGCGAAATGTATATATACAAGAGAATCGACTTTATACCTAAATATAAGATTACGGAATTCTTCCACATGTACTGTCGTTATGCCGCCATGGCTTTATATCACCTTCAATACGTTAAAGAAGGTTTATTATTTTAAATATGGTAAACTAATGGTTTGAAGCATTTTGATATCGATTGCTAAATGTGTATATACAAGAAAATCGACTTAATACCTAAATATAAGATTACGGAATTCTTCTACATGCACTGCCGTTATACCATCATGGCTATATGCAAACTTCAGATCGTTAAAGAAGGTTTATTAACTTAAATATGTTAAACTTATGAGCTGAAGCATTTCGGTATCGATTGCTTAATGTGCATATCCAACAAAATCGACTTTTTGCCTTAATATAAGATTACGGAATTCTTCCAAATGCACCGCCGTTATACCGTTATGGCCTTATGTAAACTTCAGTAAGATAAAGAAGGTTAATAACCTTAGATATATTAAACTATCGATTTGAAGCATTTCGTTATCGATTGCTTAATGTGTAAATACAAGAAAATCGAATTTATACCTAAATATAAGATTACGAAATTCTTCTAAATGCACTGCCGTTATGCCGCCATGGCTTTATATCATTTTCAATACGTTAAAGAAGGTTAATTAACTTGAATATATTAAACTAATGATTTGAAGCATTTCGATATCGATTGCTTAATATGTAAATACAAGAAAATCGACTTTATACCTGAATATAAGAATACGGAATTCTTCTAAATGCACTGCAGTTATACCGTTAAGGCTTTATGAAGACTTCAGTGCATTAAATAAGGTTTATTAACTTAAATATGTTAAACTAATGATTTGAAGCATTTCGATATCGATTGCTAAATGTGTATATACAAGAAAACTCGACTTTATACCTAAATATAAGATTACGGAATTCTTCTACATGCACTGCCGTTAAGCCGCCATGGCTTTGTGTTATTTTCAGTGCGTTAAAGAAGCTTTATTAACTTAAATATGTTAAACTAATGATGTTAGTCATTTCGATATCGATTGCTTAATGTGTGTATACAAGAAAATCGACTTTATACCTAAATTTAAGATTACGGAATTCTTCTAAATGCACTGCCGTTATGCCGCCATGACTTTATGCCAACTTCAGTTCGTTAAAGAAGCTTTATTAACTTAAATATGTTAAACTAATGGTTTGAAGCATTTTGATATCGACTGCTAATTGTGTATATAAAAGAAAATCGACTTTATACCTAAATATAAGATAACCGAATTCTTCTAAATGTTTTGCCGTTATGCCGTTATGGCTTTATGTTAACTTCTGTTCGTTAAAGAAGGTTTATTAGCTTAAATATGTTAAATTAATGATTTGAATCATTTCGATATCGATTGCTTAATGTGTTATACAAGAAAATCGACTTTATACCTAAATTTAAGATTACGGAATTCTTCTAAATGCACTGCCGTTATGCCGCCCTGACTTTATGCCAACTTCAGTTCGTTAAAGAAGCTTTATTAACTTAAATATGTTAAACTAATGATTTGAAGATTTTCGAAATCGATTGCTAAATGAGTATATACAAGAAAATCGACTTTATAGCTAAATATAAGATTACGGAATTCTGCCACATATACTGCCGTTATGTCGTTATGGCTTTATGTAAACTTCAGTAAGATAAAGAAGGTTAATTAACTTAAATATGCTAAACCAGTTATTTGAAGCATTTTGATATCGATTGCAAAAAGTGTATATACAAGAAAATCGACTTTATGCATAAATATAAGACTACGGAATTCTTCCAAATGCAGTGCCGTTATGGCTTTATGTCATCTTCAGTTCACTAAAGGAGGTTTATTAACTTAAATATGTTAAACTAATGATTTGAAGCATTTCGATATCGATTGCGAAATGTATTTATACAAGAAAATCGACTTTATACCTAAATATAAGATTACGGAATTCTTTTACATGCACTGTCGTTATGCCGCCATGGCTTTATATAACCTTCATTACGCTAAAGAAGGTTTATTTACTTAAATATGTTAAACTAATGGTTTGAAGCATTTTGATATCGATTGCTAAATGTGTAAATACAAGAAAAACGATTTTATACCTAAATATAAAATTATAACATTACTAAATTCTTCTAAAAGCACTGCCGTTATACCGTTAAGGCTTTATGTAGACTTCAGTAAGCTAAAAAATGTTTATTAACAAAATATGTTAAACTAATGATTTGAAGCATTTCGATATCGATAGCTAAATGTGTATATACAAGAAAATCGACTTTATACCTAAATATAAGATTACGGAATTCTTCTACATGGACTGCCGTTATGCCATCATGGCTATATGAAATCTTCAGATCGTTAAAGAGGGTATATTAACTTAAATATGTTAAACTAATGAGTTGAACCATCTCGATATCGATTGCTAAATGTGTATATACAAAAAATCGACTTTCTTCCTAAATATAAGATTACGGAATTCTTCCAAATGCCCTGCCGTTATAACGTTATGGCTTTATGTAAAATTCAGCAAGAAAAAGAAGGATAATTAACTTAAATATGTTAAACTAATGATATGAAGCATTTCGATATCGATTGCTAAATGCGTATATACAACAAAATCGACTTTATACCTAAATATAAGATTACGGAATTCCACTAAATGCACTGTCGTTATGCCGCCATGGCTTTATATCACCTTCATTACGTTTAAGAAGGTTAATTAACTTAAATATGTTAAACTAATGATTTGAAGATTTTCGATATCGACTGCTAATTTTTTTAATATAAGAAAATCGACTATATACCTAAATATAAGATTACGAAATTCTTCTACATGCACTGTCGTTATGCAGCCATGGCTTTATATCGCCTTGAGTACGTTAAAGAAGGTTAATTAACTTAAATATGTTAAACTAATGATTTGAAGCATTTCGATATCGATTGCTAAATGTGTATGTACAACAAAATCGACTTTATACCTAAATATGTCAACTTCAGTTCGCTAAAGGAAGTTTATTAACTTAAAAATGTTAAACCAGTTATCTGAAGCATTTCGATATCGATTGCGAAATATATATATCAAGAAAATCGACTTTATACCTAAATATATGATAACGGAAATCTTCTAAATGCAGTGCAGTTATACCGTTAAGGCTTTATGTAGACTTCAGTGCGTTAAAAAGGTTTATTAACTTAAATATGTTAAACAATGATTTGAAGCATCTCTATATCGATAGCTAAATGTGTATATACAAGAAAATCACTTTATACCTAAATATGAGATTACAGAATTCTTCTAAATGCACTGCCGTTATGCCGCCATGGCTCTATATAAACTTCAATACGTTAAAGAAGGTTAATTAACTTAAATATGTTAAACTAATGATTTGAAGCATTTCGATATCGATTGCTTAATGTGTATATACAAAAAAATCGAATTTGTACATAATTATAAAATTACAGAATTCTTCCAACTGTACTGTCGTTATGCCGCCATGGCTATATATCAACTTCAATACGTTAAAGAAGGTTAATTAACTTAAATATGTTAAACTAATAATTTGAAGCATTTCGATATCGCTTGCTAAATGAGCGTATACAAGAAAGTCGAATTTATACCTAAATATATGATAACGGAATTCTTCTAAATGCTGTGCAGTTATACCGTTAAGGCTTTATGTAGACTTCAGTGCGTTAGAGAAGGTTTATTAACTTAAATATGTTAAACTAATGATTTGAAGCATCTCGATATCGATTGCTAAATGTGTATACTCAAGAAAATCGACTTTATACCTAAATATAAGATAAGGGAAATCTTCCAAATGCACTGTCGTTATGTCGCCAATGCTTTGTGTCAACTTCCATACGTTAAAGAAGGTTAATTATTTTAAATATGTTAAACTAATGGTTTGAGGCATTTCGATATCGATTGCTATATGTGTATACTCAAGAAAATCGACTTTTTACCTAAATATAAGATTAGGGAAATCTTCCAAATGTACTGTCGTTATGCCGCCATGACTTTATATCTCCTTCAATAAGTTAAAGAAGGTTACTTAACTTAAATATGTTTAACTAATGATTTAAAGAATTTTGATATCGATTGCTAAATGAGTATAAACAAGAAAATCGACTTTATACCTAAATATAAGTTTATGGAATTCTTCTTTATGCACTGCCGTTATGCCGCCATGGCTATATGCCCACTTCAGATCGTTAAAGAAGGTTTATTAATTTAAATATGTCAAACTTGTGAGCTGAAGCATTTCGATATCGATTGCTAAATGTGTATATAAAGAATATCGATTTTGTACCTAAATAAAAGATTACGGAATTCACCCAAATGTACTGTCGTTATGCCACCAAGGCTTTATGTCAACTTCAATACGTTAAAGAAGGTTAATTAACTTAAATATGTTAAACTAAAGATTTGAAGCATTTCGATATCGCTTGCTTAATGTGTATATAAAAGAAAATCGAATTTATACCTTAACATAAGATTACGGAATTCTTCCAAAAGTACTGTCGTTATGCCACCATGGCTTTATATCAACTTCAATACGTTAAAGAAGGTTAATTAACTTAAATATGTTAAACTAATGATTTGAAGCATCTCGATATCGATTGCTAAATGTGTATACTCAAGAAAATCGACTTTATACCAAATATAAGATTAGGGAATTCTTCCAAATGTACTGTCGTTATGCCGCCATGGCTTTGTATCAACTTCAATACGTTAAAGAAGGTTAATTATTTTAAATATGTTAAGCTAATGGTTTGAAGCATTTCGATATCGATTGCTAAAAGTGTATATACAAGAAATTCGACTTTATACCTAATTATAAGATTAGGGAATTCTTCCAAATGTACTGTCGTTATGCCGCCATGGCTTTGTATCAACTTCAATACGTTAAAGAAGGTTAATTATTTTAAATATTTTAAACTTATGGTTTGAAGCATTTCGATATCGATTGCTAAATGTGTATGTACAACAAAATCGATTTTACCTAAATATGTCAACTTCAGTTCGCTTAAGGAAGTTTATTAACTTAAATATGTTAAACCAGTTATCTGAAGCATTTCGATATCGATTGCGAAATATATATATACAAGAAAATCGACTTTATACTTAATATATGATAACGGAAATCTTCTAAATGCAGTGCAGTTATACCGTTAAGGCTTTATGTAGACTTCAGTGCGTTAAAGAAGGTTTATTAACTTAAATATGTTAAACTAATGATATGAAGCATCTCGATATCGATAGCTAAATGTGTATATACAAGAAAATCGACTTTATACAAAAATATAAGATTACGGAATTCATCGAAATACACTGCCGTTATGCCCTTATGGCTTTATATAAATTTCAGTACGTTAAAGAAGGTTAATTTACTTAAATATGCTAAATTAATGATTTGAAGCATTTCGATATCGATTGCTAAATGTGTATGTACAAGAAAATCGATTTTATACCTAAATAAAAGATTACGGAATTCACCCAAACATACTGCCCATATGCCGTTATGGCTTTATGTAAACTTCAGTAAGATAGAGGGGGTTAATTAACCTAAATATGCTAAACCAGTTATGTGAAGCGTTTCGATATCGATTGCTAAATGCCTATACACAACAAAATCGAACTTATACCTAAATATAAGATTACGGAATTTTTCTAAATGTACTGTCGTTATGCCACCATGGCTTTATATCAACTTCAATACGTTAAAGAAGGTTAATTAACTTAAATATGTTAAACTAATGATTTGAAGCATTTCGATATCGCTTGCTTAATGTGTATATAAAAGAAAATCGAATTTATACCTTAACATAAGATTACGGAATTCTTCCAAATGTACTGTCGTTATGCCGCCATGGCTATATATCAACTTCAATACGTTAAAGAAGGTTAATTAACTTAAATATGTTAACTAATGGTTTGAAGCATTTCGATATCGATTGCTAAATTGTATATACAAGAAATCGAATTTATACCTAAATGTGAGATTATAGAATTCTTCTAAATGCACTGCCGTTATGCCGCCATGGCTTTATATCAACTTCAATACGTTAAAGAAGGTTAATTATTTTAAATATGTTAAGCTAATGGTTTGAAGCATTTCGATATCGATTGCTAAATGTGTATATACAAGAAAGTCGAATTTATACTTAAATATATGATAACGGAATTCTTTAAATGCTGTGCAGTTATACCGTTAAGGCTTTATGTAGACTTCAGTGCGTTAAAGAAGGGTTTTTTAACTTAAATATGTTAAACTAATGATTTGAAGCATCTCGATATCGATTGCTTAATGTGTATACTCAAGAAAATCGACTTTATACCTAAATATAAGATTAGGGAAATCTTCCAAATGTACTGTCGTTATGCCGCCATGACTTTATATCTCCTTCAATAAGTTAAAAAGGTTACTTAACTTAAATATGTTTAACTAATGATTTAAAGAATTTTGATATCGATTGCTAAATGAGTATAAACAAGAAAATCGACTTTATACCTAAATAAAAGTTTATGGAATTCTTCTAAATGCACTGCCGTTATGCCGCCATGGCTATATCCCCCCCTTTAATCGTTAAAGAAGGTTTATTAATTTTAAAAATGTAAACTTTGATGAAGCATTTCGATATCGATTGCTAAATGTGTATATACAAGAAATCGATTTTTACCTAAATAAAAGATTACGGAATTCCCCAAATGACTGCGTTATGCCCCAAGGCTTTATTCAACTTCAATACGTTAAAGAAGGTTAATTAACTTAAAAATGTTAAACTAATGATTTGAAGCATTTCGATATCGTTGCAATTTATATAAAAGAAAATCGAATTTATACCAAATAAGATTACGGAATTCTTCAAATGATGCGTTATACCAGGCTTTATTAACTTCAATCGTTAAAGAATTTTAAATTTAAATTAAAAATGTTAAACTAATGATTTTAAGCATCTCGATATCGATTGCTAAATGTGTATATCAAGAAAATCGACTTTATACCTAAATATAAGATTAGGGAATTTTTCCAAATGCACTGTCGTTATGCCCCCATGGGTTTGTTCAACTTCAAAACGTTAAAGAAGGTTAATTATTTTAAATATGTTAACTAATGGTTTGAAGCATTTCGATATCGATTGCTAAATGTGTATATCAAGAAATTTGACTTTATACCTAATTTTAAGATTAAGGAATTTTTCCAAATGTACTGTCGTTATGCCGCCATGGCTTTTATCCTTCAATAGTTAAAGAAGGTTAATTATTTTTAAAAATTTTAAAATTATGTTTAAGATTTGATATCGATTGCTAAATGGTATTACAAAAAATCGACTTTATACCTAAATATGTCAACTTCAGTTCGCTTAAGGGAAGTTTATTAATTAAATATGTTAAACCGTTACTGAAGCATTTCGATATCGATTGCAAATTTATATACAAGAAAATCGATTTTACCTAAATAAGATAAAGGAAATCCAAATGATGCGTTATACCAAGGCTTTATGTAACTTCATCGTTAAAGAAGGTTTATTAACTTAAATATGTTAAACTAATGATTGAAGCATTCGATATCGTGCTAAAAGTGTATATAAAGAAAATCGATTTATATAAAAAAAAAGATTACGGAATTCTCAAAAAACTGCCCTTATGCCATGGCTTTATATAAATTTTATACGTTAAAGAAGGTTAATTTACTTAAATATGTAAATTTAAAGATTTAAGCATTTCGATATTGATTGCTAAAAGTGTATTCAAGAAAAACGATTTTTTACCTAAATAAAAATTAGGAATTCCCCAAAATACTGCCCTATGCCGATGGCTTTTGTAAACTTCATAAGTAAGGGGGTTAATTAATAAATATGTAAACCAGTTTTGAAGCTTTCGATATCGATTGCTAAATGTATAACAAAAAATCGAAATTATACCTAAATATAAGATTAGGAATTTTTCAAATGTACTGTCGTTATGCCCCATGGCTTTTATCAACTTCAATACGTTAAAGAAGGTTAATTAATTAAATATTTAAACTAAAGTTTGAAGCATTTCGATATCGTTGCTTAATGTGTATTAAAAAAATCGAATTTATACCTTTAAATAAGTTCAACTTCCAAAATCGCTTAGGAGGTTTATAACTTAATAGTTAAAAAGGGTTAAATTAACTTAAAAATGTTAAATAATATTTAAGATTTTGATTATTCTAAATATTATAACGAAATCCTTTTCCCAAATGTGAGTTATAGAACTTTAAAAGAACTGCCCTTAGGAGGTTTATTAACTTAATAGTTAAAAAGGTTAAATTTTAAAAATGTTAAACTAATGGTTTGAACATTTATATATTTAAATGGATATCAAAAAGCGAAATTTTTCTTAAATATATAAAGGAATTTTCTAAATTGTATTATATTAAGGGTTTATTGATTCAGTGGTTAAAGAAGGTTTTTAACTTTAAAAAAAATAAGATTTAACATCTCGATATCGATTGCTTTTGTAACTCAAAAAAATGATTTATACCTAAATATAAGATTAGGGAAATCTTCCAAATGACTTCTTATGCGCCATGACTTTATATCTTTCAATAAGTTAAAAAAGGTTATTAACTTAAATATGTTTAACTAATGATTTAAAAAATTTTGATATCGTTGCTAAAAGGTATAAAAAGAAAATCGATTTATACCTAAATAAAAATTTTTGGAATTCTTCAAATGACTGCCCTTATGCCGCCATGGCTTTATATCAACTTCAATACGTTAAAAAAGGTTAATTAACTTAAATATGTTAAACTAATGATTTGAAGCATTTCGATATCGATTGCTAAATTGTATATACAAGAAAATCGAATTTATACCTAAATTGAGATTAGGGAAATTTTTCTAAATGCACTGCCGTTTTGCCGCCATGGCTTTATATCAACTTCAATACGTTAAGAAGGTTAATTAATTAAATATGTTAAACTAATGTTTGAAGCATTTCGATATCGATTGCAAATTTATATACAAGAAAATCGATTTATACCTAAATATATGATAACGGAAATCTTCTAAATGCGTGCAGTTATACCGTTAAGGCTTTATGTAGACTTCAGTGCGTTAAAGAAGTTTATTAACTTAAATATGTTAAACTAATGATTTGAAGCATCTCGATATCGATGCTAAAAGTGTATATCAAGAAAATCGACTTTATACTAAATATAAGATTAGGGAAATCTTTCCCAAAAGACTGTCGTTATGCGCCAAAGCTTTTTCCTTCCATAGTTAAAAAGGTTAATTATTTTTAAAAATGTTAAAATAAAGGTTTAGGATTTGATATCGTTGCTAATGGTATACCCAAAAAAATCGACTTTATACCTAAATAAAGTTAGGAAATCTTCCAAATGACTGCGTTATGCCGCCATGCTTTATATCCCTTCAATAAGTTAAAGAAGGTTATTAACTTAAATATGTTTAACTAATGATTTAAAAAATTTTGATATCGATTGCTAAATGGTATAAACAAGAAAATCGATTTATACCTAAATATAAATTTTTGGAATTCTTCTTTATGCACTGCCGTTATGCCGCCATGGGTATATCCCCCCCTTTAATCGTTAAAGAAGGTTTATTAATTTTAAAAATGTAAACTTTGATGAAGCATTTCGATATCGATTGCAAATTTATATACAAGAAATCGATTTTTACCTAAATAAAAGATTACGGAATTTCCCCCCAAAGATGCGTTATACCAAGGCTTTATGTAACTTCAATCGTTAAAGAAGGTTAAATTTAAATTAAATATGTTAAACTAATGATTTGAAGCATTTCGATATCGTTGCTTAATGTGTATATAAAAGAAAATCGAATTTATACCTTAAATAAGATTAGGAATTTTTCCAAATGACTGTCGTTATGCCCCATGGGTTTTTCAACTTCAAAACGTTAAAGAAGGTTAATTAATTAAATATGTTAAACTAATGTTTTAAGCATTCGATATCGATTGCTAAATGTGTATACTCAAGAAAATCGACTTTATACCTAAATATAAGATTAGGGAATTTTTCCAAATGTACTGTCGTTATGCCGCCATGGCTTTTATCCTTCAATAGTTAAAGAAGGTTAATTATTTTTAAAAATGTTAACTAATGGTTTAAGATTTGATATCGATTGCTAAATGGTATAACAAGAAATTTGACTTTATACCTAATTTTAAGTTAGGGGAAATTTTTCCAAAAGACTGCGTTATGCCGCCATGGCTTTGCAAATTCAATCGTTAAAGAAGGTTAAATTTTTTTAAATATTTTAAACTTTGGTTTTAAGCATTTCGATATCGATTGCTAAATGTGTATTACAAAAAATCGATTTTACCTAAATATGTCAACTTCAGTTCCTTAAGGAAGTTTATTAACTTAAATATGTTAAACCATTATTGAAGCATTTCGATATCGTTGCAAAAATTTATATAAAGAAAATCGATTTATACCTAAATAAGATAAAGGAAATCTTCAAATGATGCGTTATACCAAGGCTTTATTAACTTCATCGTTAAAGAAGGTTTATTAATTAAATATGTTAAACTAATGATTAAGCATCTCGATATCGATGCTAAATGTGTATATCAAGAAAATCGACTTTATATAAAAAAATAAGATTAGGAATTCTCAAATAAATGCCCTTATGCCGATGGCTTTTATAAATTTTATACGTTAAAGAAGGTTAATTTTTAAATATGTAAATTTAAAGTTTGAAGCATTTCGATATTGATTGCTAAATGTGTATTACAAGAAAATCGATTTTTTACCTAAATAAAATTAGGAATTCCCCAAAATACTGCCCTATGCCGATGGCTTTTGTAAACTTCATAAGTAAGGGGGTTAATTAAATAAATATTAAACCTTATGTGAAGCTTTCGATATCGATTGCTAAATGTATAAAAACAAAATCGAAATTATACCTAAATATAAGTTAGGAATTTTTCTAAATGTACCGTTATCCAAGGGTTTATATCAATTCAATATTAAAGAATTAATTAACTTTAAAAATTTAAACAATTTTAAGCATTTTTGATACGTTGCTTAAAGTGTATTAAAGAAAATAATTTATATTAACTAAGATTAGGAAATTTTTCCAAAGTATGTGTTATCCGATGGCTTATATAATTAATACGTTAAAAAGGTTAATTAACTTAAATATGTTAAATAATATTTGAAAATTTTGAACATTGTAAATTGTATTACAAGAAAATCGATTTTTTACCTAAATTAATTTAGAATTCCAAATACTGCCGTTTTGCCGATGGCTTTATTAACTTCAATAGTTTAAAAAAGGGGTTTAAATTTTTTTAAATATGTTTAACAAGGTTTGAAGCTTTCGATATCGATTGCTAAATGGTTTTAACAAAAATCGAATTTTTACTTTAAAAATAGATAAAGGAATTTTCTAAATGCTGTCGTTATACCAAGGCTTTATTAACTTCATCGTTAAAGAAGGTTTATTAACTTAAATATGTTAAACTAATGATTTGAAGCATTCGATATCGTTGCTTAATGTGTATATAAGAAAATCGATTTATACCTAAAATAAGATTAGGGGAAAAATTCCAAATGTACTGTCGTTATGCCGCCATGCTTTATATCCCTTCAATAAGTTAAAAAGGTTATTAACTTAAATATGTTTAACTAATGATTTAAAAAATTTTGATATCGATTGCTAAATAGTATAAACAAGAAAATTGACTTTATACCTAAATAAAAATTTTTGGGAAATTTTTCTAAATGCACTGCCGTTATGCCGCCATGGCTTTATATCAACTTCAATACGTTAAAGAAGGTTAATTAATTAAATATGTTAAAACTAATGTTTGAAGCATTTCGATATCGATTGCTAAATGTGTATATACAAGAAAATCGAATTTATACCTAAATATAAAATTATAACATTACTAAATTCTTCTAAATGCACTGCCGTTATACCGTTAATGCTTTATGTAGACTTCAGTAAGCTAAAAAATGTTTATTAACAAAATATGTTAAACTAATGATTTGAAGCATTTCGATATCGATAGCTAAATGTGCATATACAAGAAAATCGACTTTATACCTAAATATAAGATTACGGAATTCTTCTACATGCACTGCCGTTATGCCATCATGGCTATATGAAAACTTCAGATCGTTAAAGAAGGTATATTAACTTAAATATGTTAAACTAATGAGTTGAACCATCTCGATATCGATTGCTATATGTGTATATACAAAAAATCGACTTTCTTCCTAAATATAAGATTACGGAATTCTTCCAAATTCCCTGCCGTTATAACGTTATGGCTTTATGTAAACTTCAGCAAGAAAAAGAAGGATAATTAACTTAAATATGTTAAGCTAATGATTTGAAGCATTTCGATATCGATTGCTAAATGCGTATATACAACAAAATCGACTTTATACCTAAATATAAGATTACGGAATTCCTCTAAATGCACTGTCGTTATGCCGCCATGGCTTTATATCACCTTCATTACGTTTAAGAAGATTAATTAACTTAAATATGTTAAACTAATGATTTGAAGATTTTCGATATCGACTGCTAAATTTGTTAATATAAGAAAATCGACTATATACCTAAATATAAGATTACGAAATTCTTCTACATGCACTGTCGTTATGCAGCCATGGCTTTACATCGCCTTGAGTACGTTAAAGAAGGTTAATTAACTTAAATATGTTAAACTAATGATTTGAAGCATTTCTTCCAAATGCCCTGCCGTTATAACGTTATGGCTTTATGTAAACTTCAGCAAGAAAAAGAAGGATAATTAACTTAAATATGTTAAGCTAATGATTTGAAGCATTTCGATATCGATTGCTAAATGCGTATAAACAACAAAATCGACTTTATACCTAAATATAAGATTACGGAATTCCTCTAAATGCACTGTCGTTATGCCGCCATGGCTTTATATCACCTTCATTACGTTTAAGAAGGTTAATTAACTTAAATATATTAAACTAATGATTTGAAGGTTTTCGATATCGACTGCTAAATTTGTTAATATAAGAAAATCGACTATATACCTAAATATAAGATTACGAAATTCTTCTACATGCACTGTCGTTATGCAGCCATGGCTTTATATCGCCTTGAGTACGTTAAAAAAGGTTAATTAACTTAAATATGTTAAACTAATGATTTGAAGCATTTCGATATCGATGGCTAAATGTGTATGTACAACAAAATCGACTTTATACCTAAATATGTCAACTTCAGTTCGCTAAAGGAAGTTTATTAACTTAAATATGTTAAACCAGTTATCTGAAGCATTTCGATATCGATTGCGAAATATATATACAAGAAAATCGACTTTATACCTAAATATATGATAACGGAAATCTTCTAAATGCAGTGCAGTTATACCGTTAAGGCTTTATGTAGACTTCAGTGCGTTAAAAAGGTTTATTAACTTAAATATGTTAAACTAATGATTTGAAGCATCTCGATATCGATAGCTAAATGTGTATATACAAGAAAATCGACTTTATACCTAAATATGAGATTACAGAATTCTTCTAAATGCACTGCCGTTATGCCGCCATGGCTCTATAGAAACTTCAATACGTTAAAGAAGGTTAATTAACTTAAATATGTTAAACTAATGATTTGAAGCATTTCGATATCGATTGCTAAATGTGTATATACAAGAAAATCGAATTTGTACATAATTATAAGATTACGGAATTCTTCCAACTGTACTGTCGTTATGCCGCCATGGCTTTATATCAACTTCAATACGTTCAAGATGATTAATTAACTTAAATATGTTAAACTAATAATTTGAAGCATTTCGATATCGATTGCTAAATGTGTATATACAAGAAAATCGAATTTATACCTAATTATAAGATTACGGAATTCTTCCAACTGTACTGTCGTTATGCCGCCATGGCTATGTATCAACTTCAATACGTTAAAGAAGTTAATTAACTTAAATATGTTAAACTAATAATTTGAAGCATTTCGATATCGCTTGCTAAAAGAGTATATACAAGAAAGTCGAATTTATACTTAAATATATGATAACGGAATTCTTCTAAATGCTGTGCAGTTATACCGTTAAGGCTTTATGTAGACTTCAGTGCGTTAAAGAAGGTTTATTAACTTAAATATGTTAAACTAATGCTTTGAAGCATCTCGATATCGATTGCTAAATGTGTATACTCAAGAAAATCGACTTTATACCTAAATATAAGATTAGGGAAATCTTCCAAATGTACTGTCGTTATGCCGCCATGGCTCTATATCTCCTTCAATAAGTTAAAGAAGGTTACTTAACTTAAATATGTTTAACTAATGATTTAAAGAATTTTGATATCGATTGCTAAATGAGTATAAACAAAAAACCCACTTTATACCTAAATATAAGTTTATGGAATTCTTCTATATGCACTGCCGTTATGCCGCCATGGCTATATGCCCACTTCAGATCGTTAAAGAAGGTTTATTAATTTAAATATGTTAAACTTGTGAGCTGAAGCATTTCGATATCGATGGCTAAATGTGTATATACAAGAAAATTCGATTTTGTACCTAAATAAAAGATTACGGAATTCACCCAAATGTACTGTCGTTATGCCACCATGGCTTTATATCAACTTCAATACGTTAAAGAAGGTTAATTAACTTAAATATGTTAAACTAATGATTTGAAGCATTTCGATATCGCTTGCTAAATGTGTAAATACAAGAAAATCGAATTTATACCTTAACATAAGATTACGGAATTCTTCCATATGTACTGTCGTTATGCCGCCATGGCTTTATATCAACTTCAATACGTTAAAGAATGTTAATTAACTTAAATATGTTAAACTAATGATTTGAAGCATCTCGATATCGATTGCTAAATGTGTATACTCAAGAAAATCGACTTTATACCTAAATATAAGATTAGGGAATTCTTCCAAATGTACTGTCGTTATGCCGCCAAGGCTTTGTATCAACTTCAATACGTTAAAGAAGGTTAATTATTTTAAATATGTTAAGCTAATGGTTTGAAGCATTTCGATATCGATTGCTAAATTTGTATATACAAGAAATTCGACTTTATACCTAATTATAAGATTAGGGATTTCTTCCAAATGTACTGTCGTTATGCCGCCATGGCTTTGTATCAACTTCAATACGTTAAAGAAGGTTAATTATTTTAAATATTTTAAACTTATGGTTTGAAGCATTTCGACATCGATTGCTAAATGTGTATGTACAACAAAATCGACTTTATACCTAAATATGTCAACTTCAGTTCGCTAAAGGAAGTTTATTAACTTAAATATGTTAAACCAGTTATCTGAAGCATTTCGATATCGATTACGAAATATATATATACAAGAAAATCGACTTTATACCTAAATATATGATAACGGAAATCTTCTAAATGCAGTGCAGTTATACCGTTAAGGCTTTATGTAGACTTCAGTGCGTTAAAGAAGGTTTATTAACTTAAATATGTTAAACTAATGATTTGAAGCATCTCGATATCGATAGCTAAATGTGTATATACAAGAAAATCGACTTTATACCTAAATATGAGATTACAGAATTCTTCTAAATGCACTGCCGTTATGCCGCCATGGCTTTATATCAACTTCAATACGTTAAAGAAGGTTAATTAACTTAAATATGTTAAACTAATGATTTGAAGCATTTCGATATCGATTGCTAAATGTGTATATACAAGAAAATCGAATTTATACCTAAATATGAGATTACGGAATTCTTCTAAATGCACTGCCGTTATGCCGCCATGGCTTTATGTCAACTTCAATACGTTAAAGAAGGTTAATTAACTTAAATATGTTAAACTAATGATTTGAAGCATTTCGATATCGATTGCTAAATGTGTATATACAAGAAAATCGAATTAATACCTAATTATAAGATTACGGAATTCTTCCAACTGTACTGTCGTTATGCCGCCATGGCTATATATCAACTTCAATACGTTAAAGAAGGTTAATTAACTTAAATATGTTAAACTAATAATTTGAAGCATTTCGATATCGCTTGCTAAATGAGTATATACAAGAAAGTCGAATTTATACTTAAATATATGATAACGGAATTCTTCTAAATGCTGTGCAGTTATACCGTTAAGGCTTTATGTAGACTTCAGTGCGTTAAAGAAGGTTTATTAACTTAAATATGTTAAACTAATGATTTGAAGAATGTCGATATCGATTGCTAAATGTGTATACTCAAGAAAATCGACTTTATACCTAAATATAAGATTAGGGAATTCTTCCAAATGTACTGTCGTTATGCCGCCATGGCTTTGTATCAACTTCAATACGTTAAAGAAGGTTAATTATTTTAAATATGTTAAGCTAATGGTTTGAAGCATTTCGATATCGATTGCTAAATGTGTATATACAAGAAAATCGAATTAATACCTAATTATAAGGTTACGGAATTCTTCCAACTGTACTGTCGTTATGCCGCCATGGCTATATATCAACTTCAATACGTTATAGAAGGTTAATTAACTTAAATATGTTAAACTAATAATTTGAAGCATTTCGATATCGCTTGCTAAAGGAGTATATACAAGAAAGTCGAATTTATACCTAAATATGAGATAACGGAATTCTCCTAAATGCTGTGCAGTTATACCGCTAAGGCTTTATGTAGACTTCAGTGCCTTAAAGAAGGTTAATTAACTTAAATGTGTTAAACTAATGATTTGAAGCATTTCGATATCGATTGCTAAATGTGTATATACAAGAAAATCGACTTTATACCTAAATATGAGATTACGGAATTCTTCTAAATGCACTGCCGTTATGCCGCCATGGCTTTATATCAACTTTAATACGTTAAAGAAGTTTAATTAACTTAAATATGTTAAACTAATGATTTGAAGCATTTCGATGTCGATT